>CM038642.1:30743362-30955862 GCA_021554675.1 Leuciscus idus
AGTTACACAAATATTTCAGTTAAGAGCAGTGAGTGATTTCTTTGTCCTTTGTTGTTTGATTAAAAGTAAAACAAAGACAGCAGCAGGTTTATTAGGCTGCTGTCACTTTAAGAGCTGCACAGATCCAATATACTGTTACACATGTGTCTTATTTCTCAACTGTCTATATTCACTTAAGATATAACAGACTACTTTTACTAGGATACTTGCCAAGACCGGCAATTTTTGACGTAATTTTGTGTGAATATGTCTGTTCAAGCGCAAGACGACTTGCGCCGGTTTTTTATAATTTATAAGCCGGTATGGCTTCTGGGGAGTCCTTTTTTACAGAATGGTATCTTCTTTAAATCTGTAAATATGAACTTTTTGTGTTCTGTGAATAAACAAATAAATAAATAAATAAACAGAATACGACGCGAAAGAGAGCATTCACACGCGGTCTGAGAAGCGGCTTTCTGAGCGCGTGCTTCGGGTGTGCGCACACACAACTTCTCACACTACTGAACTGAGTTCTCTTTCACGTCTTCTTGTGCTTGAACATTAAAATTAAAAGACTTAAAAACACGAGCAAATGATAAACTTTCGAGAAGTAGCACTGGCCCGATCGGGGAAGCTTTAAGACTAAAATGATTTCACTCATGGACTTGGTATGTTTTGTTGAGCATCACTTATTGACTCATCCTTGTTTGATTTGACAAAAGCGCAATTGAAGCACAGTAAAAGAATGACCAAGAATGTCAGTGGACAAAAGGGACTGGCAACAGCACAATGCTTTTAGTCTTTCAGACTCTTCTTTATGTTGGGTGACATTTCTTGTGTTCCACTTCAGTAGGTTTTCCAGGACATTCCCTGTTTGCTCCGTGTTCGTGAGCTGGAGCGTCTTTACCAATGAATGCATCCATTCTTGATTTTCAGAGCTTTCCTCTGTGATTTCTAATAGCGTCGGCATTTTGAGAGCACCTGCAGTGGTACAAGACTGCAATTCTTTCCAGAGCGTCGTTATTGATTCGACCCACACTGGACTTTGTTGGTGTCCTCTTTAAATGTCTGAGCTCTTCATTGCAAATAGTTACCGTATGTCAAACTCAATAGATATTATCTATTTGCTTGCCTCATCTGAGGTATGTTGGAAGTCAGCGAGTTCAGAAACGCAACCCTGGTGTTTGTCGAGACAGAGCCTAACAGCCGCATTCTGAACTCGCTGTCGGCAAGAAAGTGAAGACTGACTAATGCCCAGGTTTAGATAAAGGCATCTCTCCAGATCACTACATTTCAGCTTTGCAATAGTTCTAAGCTGGATGACATTGTTCTTTAGAAATCTACTTGTCTAATTTAAGGTCAGAATGATGAATAAAAAATGAAGGAATCAAGAAAAGTTGACTGGAGATTTAATTCAGAATAGCATACTAGCTTTCTTTGCAGTATGTAGTGTACATTTTCTTTGTTCATGGAATATCCGGATGATCAAGATCAGTGGTTCTCAAAACAATGTTCACTCCAAGACCCCCCATTGTCAACAACAATATTTGAAAGCCCTGGTTTAGTTTTCAAAACCAATTTTTTTTTTTTTTTTTTACATTACTTTTCCCAGGTCTAGAAATCACACTTTTAATAAAATAAGTCTACATCATACATCCAGCTTTTCCAAGGCTGTTCAGACTGCAGGCAAATCGGATCTTTTCAGACTGTCCGCTCTATTAACTGCAACTGCAAGTGATCAAATACCTTTTTTGTGTCCACATAACCAATCTATCTGCATGGGTTGCTTCTTTGGTAACGATAGGCGTACCCACGTATGTGACGAGGCTTTCAAAACAGATGCAGGACAAATGGAGGTGCATCATCTCTCTCTCCAAATAAACACCCTGTCGAGTCGTGGTGCGGAAGGAACTGGAATATACTGTGATGTTCTGTGCTGTAGTCACAGCCGAAATCTTTGGACATGCCGTTTGAACACTGTATAAATACTTACACCATTTCCGTCAATGGTTTTGACGTTAATGATGTGTGTTGCATTGAGAGTGACGCAAAAGACCATTTGAAATATGATTTGAGCAGCCAGAGTGTCTAGACTGAGACGCATCTGCAAAAATCTGATTGGAATCGCTTTTCAAACCACGTCCAAATGTGTTTTGAATCGGTAAAAAAAAAAAAAAAAAAAAATTTGATTTCATATGTTCTTCTGCTCTCCAGACTTTCAAAACGCCATCTGGATAAAATCTGGAAGTGCAAAAAAAAAATTTCATTAGATATTTTGCTGGCAGTCTGAACACAGCCCAAGACTGTGTGAATCCTGATACTTCAACAGAAACAAACAGTTGAGTTTAATTAAAGTAAGTAATATCTTGATTTGTATTTGTCTTTTGTACGGTGACCTGGAGGGAACATGTTCGGTTCACTTAGTTTTGTCGTGGCCGCAACATATAAACTCGTGGGAACGTGATATTAAGTCGTGGGAACGTGATAATATCTCGAGGGCACGAGATCGTATGATGAGGGAACGACATCCGTTTCTCGTGGCCAACAGTTTTATAATATGCGGGAACCGATTCTTCACACGCGATACGGGCTCCTCCTTTTACCCCGGTCATAATTTACTTTGTTATTTGTTAATTTAAGTTTTTCATAATTTGTTTTTGTTTATTGCCTTAAACCAGTGGTTCTCAACTCCAGTCCTCGGGACCCGCTGCTCTGCACATTTTGTATGTCTCTCTTATCTGACACACTCAAATCAGTTCATGGAGTCTCTCCTGACGAGCTGATGATCTGGTTCAGGTGTGTTAAATAAGGGAGACATACAAAATGTGCAGAGCAGCGGGTCCCGAGGACTGGAGTTGAGAACCACTGCCTTAAACGGGACTTTATTCGTGACCCGAGTATTTCATTCAAGTCAGCAAATTTCCAATGAAAAAGCCCATTCAACTTAAGAATGCGCTTCAGGTGTCTTTCACTAACGTACCCATGTCTTAATGCCAGAGACCGCACTATATCTTTATATGACATTCCTAATTCAAAGTAAAATGTTATTTCATCAGTCATCTCCATCTCCGACTGCTGTATATGGTTACAGTATTGACCGGTGTGGTTCCCTCAACATAACTCGTGGCCACGATATAATAATGTCGTTACCTCAACAAAATGATCTCGTGGCCACGATTTATTATCACGTTCCCACGACTTAATATGACGTTCCCAAGAATTAATATCTCGTGGCAACAACATATTATCACGTTCCCACGAGTTTATATGTTGTGTCCACCACAAAACTGAGTGAACCGGACATGTCCCCTCCCGGTCACCGTACTTTTGCTTATTTTAATGCTTGTTTTGTCTTATTTTAAGGCCTGTTCACACAAAGAACGATAACTTTAATGATAATTATATTACACTAAAGCACGATGACATTCTGGTTATTCTAAGTGTGTGCTGCAGCTTTGTCATATTTTGCTTTAAATGCTTGGGCTGTTTAAGTCAGGTGGATTCTGATTGGCTGCCGAAAAAAAAAAAAAATCATTCTGAAACCGAACGATGTTGTTCCTCTGTGTGTCGCTATCATCCCAGTTGTGGTTTGAAATGTCCTATTCTCATAGAATTAGAACAGTTGTTAAAACTTTAGTTAAGGCCCGTTCACACCAAAAAAATTATAACTACAACGATAACTATATTATCGCCCACACCAACAGATTATGTTCTGCTTATTACATGGCTTGGTTGAATTCTAATGTAGAATGCGGTCTCTTATTTCTTGTTATACCATGGTCTGGGTGAATACTCGATTCTGATTGGCTGCAGGGTGTCCATTAAAAAGTGATAGAGGACACCTAGTAAAGGAGTTCTGGTGAAACTGACTGTTTACCGTTCGAAATTAATAAATAAATGCGCTGGCTACATCAGCTGTGAGTAACCATAGCAACAGGCAGTCACGGACTATAAATATCTCCGGTTGCTAAATAAACCGTCAGGCGTAACCAGGGAAACCAAGTTATTTTGTTTGTAAAAACTTTAGATTTCGATTGTAAAACGAATTAAAATATAAACTAATGTTTTAAAAATGTGTTATTTGGCAAGTGACCATGGTATAAGCGGGTTAATGCCCTTCGAGGTGTCCATTGTCAGGTATTAATGGACGACGGCGAGGCGTGAACTGTCCGACGCGCAGCGGAGGTCCATTAATACCTGACAATGGACACCTCGAAGGGCATTAACCCTTACATAAGACGCTGCTAAGGATAACACACCGTTGCCATGAAAAACAGAGCGTTGCTATGGACGCAGGATTCTAACCGTAGAGACGGAACGGATTATTTTCTTTAGCGGAAGCAATACAATCGTTTTTAAATCAATAAACTCCTTTTTAAATCAGTATTTTGTGTCAAATTATTGATTTATTTGGTAGGTAGCCATGTAATAAGCGGGATAATGTAGAGCGAGGCGGTTGTTATAGCGAATACAACCCCGACAGGGGCTGATCAGGATCCCGACGCGGTAGTATAAGCCTTAACTTATAGACGTTATGCGCCAGAGAAACGAGGGCGCCGCCGTCTTTAGAATATTGTCTTTTAACTTCCGTTTTTGCGGTCACTCTGTATATTTCTATGGCATTGCTGTCCAGAAGTAATTAGCTTTTGAAGTGGATTTACTTAATGTAAAGTTAACGAAAGTTATCATGAGGATTGTAATGTTTAAAGCAGATGACTTAACAAATGTCAGTCGACCGAGAAGATTTTAAAACGAGCCGTTCATTAATAAACACGCAAGATCGCTTTGACCGGAAGTCAAAAGACAACGAGCACAGCGCTGAAAAGGGGCGGGGCTACATAAGGTCTATACTACGGGGCTGATTCTAATTGGTTGATGAACATTCTAAGGTGTGCATTTATTTTCCAGTAAACACACGGCTAAAGTAGTTCCAGGCAGATCTTAACCGCATTACAGTTCCATATCACTAACCATAACCCTAACCCTAATCTATCCATCCACCACCAATCTAAAGGTAATGTTCCTATTCATAATAATGGTTGTGTTGGTGTTTATATTTTGGAATGAGTTCTGCTCTCATTCAGGAGCTTTGAATCCAAGCTCTTGTACAATCAGGTGCAGGTCGAGCCTTGCCCTGAAATGCTCAGATGAGGGATTATTTCACCTGTCATACCTGCCTCCACCTGCTCTCTATCTCCATATCTCCATATATCCAGGACTCAAGCCTTTCCCTTTGAACATATCTCAACTAATCTTTGAACTCTCAGCTGGCACAGACGTTTCTTTCAGATTCAGCCAGTGGATTACAAGGATTTTTATGTAATTAAATGTCTCTGTATTCTAGGTCACACCAGAACAAAGCATGCTTTGTGTTTTGATCAAAGTAATAACTGTATTTGGACTGTTTCTAAAATGCTTGTGGCGATGGTTGTTGCAGAAAAAATAATGGTAATTAAAAGAGTATTTCCCATGGAGCTGAAAATGTCATAATTTACTCAACATCATATTGTTTTAAACTCATATGAGGAGATATTTAACAAAATACAACAGCCTGTCAGGCTTTAAAACCCTCATGTGGTTTCAAACCTATTGGGTACAACGGGGCTTAAAGCTGTGCAAAGTTGATTCTGTGCTCATTTAATCTAATATATATATTTATTTTTTTTAAAGTAGCAAATGAGAATCGCTAAAATTATTGAATATATTTTGAAACAAAGGTCGTCTTAATGATTTTTGGTTATGTTTAGCATAATTAAAGCAACAGTTTTTCTTCCTTTTTTTTTTCTTCTTTTTCTTTTGTTATGCATGAGTGTGGATGTATGCCTATGGATGTATGGATGAAGTGATAGCTGCAGGGGCAAAAGCAAAAGGGAAAAGAAAATGTATTAACTTACATAACGGAAGGGGGGAGGTATGTGTCTGGTAATGTACACGGCTTGTAGTTATGTTTGTGTGGTATAAAGAAATGTCAAAAATGTCTTCAAAGGCTGATATTTGCTTCCTTCTGTGTGCATTGTGTTTCTCCTTTGAAATGTGTTCTGAGATTAAGTTTGTCCAGTGATTGATGTGGCAAGATTTCTTTGATTTCCAGTTCTGGAGAACTACTTTCTTAGCGACAGCTAGAGAGATGAGCAACGGATTCCTGTATTTTTGCGGGATATGGATTTCGGAAAAGTCGCCTATGAGACAAAGTGTTGGGGATGATGGGATTCTGTGGCTCAGGATGGTGGACAGCGTCTCAGTGACTGTAATCCAAAAAGAGTGAACTGAACGCAACAGTTTTTCAATATGTAAAAATACTGAATATGTAAAAGTATGGTATTTGGGGCAAAAGGTAATAATAATTAACATAAACAGCATTTGTTGACATGACATGGTTAGATTCAGTTGGTAAATATCATATATTAAGCTGGATGTCCATCTTAAGAGATAATCACCATATTTATAATGAAACCATCATATTTTAAAAAATATGATAATAATCATATCATCTAATAAAATGTTTATTGTTACTACAGTAAATATATTTTAAATCATCGTAGGATCTCTACTTTTTAATTTAATGACAGTATATTGAACAAAAATACATTTTATTATCAAAATAAACAATAAAATTTTGCTAAAGGGATTGTTTTGATCAAGCATTAACTTAGACATTATTCAAAACATATTATTTTACCAAAGTATTTGTATAAATAATTGCTGCATTGCCACCTCATGCATTTATATGATTTTTAAACAAAACAAACCACTTTTATTATTTATTTTCACACAAAATCTGTTGCTCCATCAATGTTTAATCCAAACATATAGCTATTTTTTCTTAAGGTGTGCCATTAGCCCCGTTGTACCCTATGATTTTCTTTCTTCTGTAGAACATGAATTAATTTTCAGTTTGGAGGGAACCATCCCTTTAGGAAATATAAAAGAGCTGTCAGTTTCCTCTTGTCTGTGTGTTAAATATGGATGAATACTTTTTTCTCTTTGTACCGAAGGTCTGAAGGACAAGCATAGAAATCATCTCAGTCCTTATGACCCTCGTCCAGCAGCTGTGATTTCAAATTCTCCTCATTTTGTAAGAGCTCTACACAGGGAGCGTTCAGGTCAAACGGTGTAGGAGTAGTCATTTATTTTCTTGGAGGAAAGAGATTCATTTTGCTCTACACAAAGATATATATAGATATAATATTTCACTTCCTGAAACCACAAGCGGGAGAGATGTAGCTCGGAAACAAAAATATGACAGGCACGTCCGGCAAGAACAAAACAACAAACACACAGAAAAGACATAAATAAACAATGATGGTGGGCAATGTTTACTTGGCTGGTGAAGAGATGGCAGATTTCCTATGAGAAAAGCTCTACGCCTGGCTAGAAAAACAAAGGGAAAAGAGCAGTGAGGATCTTTTCAGTTGATTTTGATTCTGGACGGACATCTGTAGTGAAAAAGTAGTGAATCTATTGAACCTGAATGCAGACTTGCAACATTAAAGACTGAGCAGGGATGGACTATATAGGCTTGACTTGATCAGAACAAATGATTCAGTGACCCTGGACCACAAAAGCAGTCACATGGGTCTATTTTTTTTAAATTGAGATTTATACATCACATGAAAGCTGAATAAATACGTTTTCCATTGCTGTATGGTTTATTAAAGATAGGACAATCTGGAAATCTGGAATCTGAGGGTGCAAAAATATCGAAACATTGAGAAAATCGACTTTAAAGGGATACTCCACTTTTTTTGGAAATAGGCTCATTTTACAACTCCCCAGAGTTAAATAATTGAGTTTTACCGTTTTCGAATCCATTCAGCCGAACTCCGGGTCTGGCGGTACCACTTTTAGCATAGCTTAGCATAGGTCATTGAATCGGACAGGACCATTAGCATCTCTCTCAAAAAAATGACCAAAGATTTTCAATATTTTTCCTATTTAAAACTTGATTTTCTAGGCTGATATGGCTAGGAACGATACTCTCATTCCTGCGTAATAATCAAGAAACTTTGCTGCCGTACCATGAGTCCAGCAGGCGTAATGATATGACGCAGCGCCTGAAAATAGTCGACCCTGTAGTCTACCGAGCTGGGGACTATTTTCAGGCGCTGCGTCATATCATTTCCATTTTTAAATAGGAAAAATATCGAAACTCTTTGGTCATTTTTTTGAGAGAGATGCTAATGGTCTTGTCCGATTCAATGATCTATGCTAAGCTATGCTAAAAGTGGTACCGCCAGACCCGGAGTTCGGCTGAATGGATTCGAAAACGGTAAAACTCAACTGTTTAACTCTGGGGGAGTTGTAAAATCAGCCTATTTCCAAAAAAAGTGGAGTATCCCTTTAAGGTTGTCCATTTATGTTCGCGATCGTGCTGCATCCACTCAAGTACAAGTCAAGTCAATACAAGTTTTATATATTTGCAGTAGGAAATTTACTAAATATCTTCATGGAACATGATCTTTACTTAATATCCTAATGATTTTTGGCATAAAAGAAAAATCGATAATTTCGACCCATACAATGTATTGTTGGCTATTGCCACAAATATACCCGTGCGACTCGTGACTGGTTTTGTGATCCAGGGTCACATATTATAAAGTGATGTCAACAGAATTTTTTTCATTCAAGTTACGTAAAGAGAATGATATATATGCTGCAAAATTGTCTCATGTATATAGAAGAAGAAACCCAGAAGCCGCATGTTCGGTTATACACAGCTAATATTCTACAACAAACCAAGTGACTATACCTGTCATACAAACATACTTCACTAGAAACAGTCTCTTCAGTGTCTGGTTTGCATCAAGACATGTCTATCCACACCCCATGACACAGATTATACGTTTCACACTCTCCTCCCCAGTGTGTTTTATTTCTGGATGTGAAGTGTTTGGCTCTACGGCGTGTTGAGAGGCAGTGAACGCGTCTCAAGGAGAAATCTGTATTGAGAAACTGTGCGTTATGATGGACCGAAGGCTATTTATTCTTGGTTGGTTGGTTTGGCGAGACGAGGACTGGTCCCCTGACTGAGCCAGGTTTCTCACAAGGTTTCTTTTCTCCATTTCTGTCACTGATGGTGTTTGGGTTTCTTGCCACTATCGCCTTCTGGCTTGCTTTAGTTGGGGACACTTAATATTCAGCAATAGCTGCTTTCACTGTTAGCATACAGGTTGATTGAACTTAAAAAATGTATGGAAACTAAGATTTCAATAGCGCTGCATTAAAAACTCTTAGTTCAATGAACTAAACGTTTTTAATTAAACGCTGTTGAAATTTCAAGTACATTCAACTTAAAATGTATTTTTTTTTTAACAAGACAAAATTTACTCTTTTTAGGGCAACAAGTTTCCATTTAAGCAATAAGCCCCTTGAAGCCGTGTTTTACAGTGGATTTAGAACAGCTAAGGGGCGTTGTAAGGCACGACGCGGAGCGGAGATAAACGGTTACCCCATACAAATATTCATTTTATGTTTATTTTATTAATAAAATAAATATAAAATGAATATTTTTATGGGGTAACCGTTTATCACCAGCAACTAAAAATATAACGTAACACATTTATTCCTCCGCCACGCAATGTAGTTCCAAAGAGGTTGCTAAGCAACACATGCAGCAACAAAAGGTACGCATATGTTGTGTGTCCATTCGACCATAAGTGGACTGCGAAGTGGACTTCACAGGGTATTCCGCCATCTTAAGTGAGATTCCAATCTGAAGGGAGCAAACATGTTCAGTTCGAAGGGCACTGCACACGGCATAGGGAATAAGGGAACATCGATACATCACTTCACAGGAAGTGGAGAGCGATGATCACCCAACTGTCATTGCGCGCACCACGTCATCACCAGTCAGAACGGTCATAACTAACGTAACTAACATAACCATTTTTCTTTATTTTACTTTATTTACCTCAGGAGTGTTTACTATACGGCTGTGTGCGGGAAGGCGGCGCACGAGACCGCTATGCAATTATATGACCATTGATTAAAAACACATATATACACATAGTTAACTAAATAAAATGTTCTTTTTAGAGCTGCTTTACAGCAGTATTTAATTCTGTTTGCATAATAAAAAAAAAAAAATTCTGCTTTATCCCTGTAAAGATGGTATGAAACAATCTGTATTGTATAATGCGCTATCTAAATAAAGGTGACTTGACTTTTGAATAGTCCTATGATAGTTTGAGGTGATCTCTAAGATCAAGTAGAAGAGATCAAGTGTGAATACATTTGCTGTTTTGCTATATGCTGTTTGGCTCGTAGAGGAAAAGTGTGTTATTGCCAGGAAATAAGAAGGGTGAAAAATGTATGAGATGAACACAACCACAAAGTCGTGAATAACAGTGGAAAGCTCTGGATTTTCTTTAAGCCCGATCTTTATGAGTTGAGTGTGTGTCGGTGAGAAACATGGCAGAATACCACAATACCTGTAGGTATTTAACAGTGACATTGTCAGGCTTTTTTATTTACAACAAAATAAGCTAATTGCCAGCACAAAATATAATAGCATTGAAATACTAACAATATAGTATTTAACGATAAAGTTTACAGTTGCTTCATAAATTAATTAAAAACATACAAAGCAAAACACACGATGCACATTCTTTGTTCTTCGTTTTCTATAAGTAGAAGTAAAAAACGTTCCTGTATTTTAGTGTAGTTTAAGTGTAGTTAAATGGTTCGTTCGTTAAATTAGTTGTTAAATTTCTGTCATTAATTTCTCACCCTGATGACGTTCCAAACCCGTGAGAACTTCGTTCATCTTCGGGACACAAATGAAGATATTTTTGAATGAAATCCGACCTCGTCATTGCAACTTTCAAGGCCCAGAAAGGTAGTAACGACTTTATCCAACAATTTCACTGTTTACTACGTGATCAGCGTAGGAGACTCACACAGAAGAGAAGAAATTCTTCAATAAAATACAAAAAGTATTCTCGCCGCTTCATAACATTAAGGTTGAACCACCGTAGTCACATGGACTATTCTGACGAGGTCGTTACTACCTTTCTGAACCTTGAAAGTGGTGATAACGTTGCTGCCTATGGCTGGTTCAGAACATTTCTTCATTTGTGTTCCGAAGATGAACAAAGGTCTTACGGGTTTGGAACGACATGAGGGTGAGTAATTTCATTTCATTTTTGGGTGAACTAACCGCCATCTTGCTCCAACGAAAGTGACTTGAACGCACCTGACATTGTAAAAAAAAAAAAAACACTACCAAAACACTTTAGATTAATGGGGAAACTTTTGCATGACCATGCAATCACTTTTCTCCAGGAAAATCTAAAAGTAAATAAAAACAATAATTCCTCTGGTTACAGTTCATTGTTCATGTGTCTTTCATGCAACTGAATTTTATTATTAATAATAATGTCATGATTATGTTTTCATGGTTTGCCTGTGCTCCCTGTTCCTGTTTCCTCATTTCTAGTTGTCATAGTTTCTAATTGAGTTGCGCACCTGTTTCTCATTCTGTTAATCATCTCTGCATGTGTATTTAAGCCCTTAGTTCTTTCTGTTCATGGTTCGGTGTGTCTTTGTTAAATGTGAAGTTTTCTATCTTTTAAAATATTTGACATTTCATTCTGCATCACACGTGTTGGACTACAACTGACAAATAATCATTGCTCAGCCAAAAACAGGTAGTCCTGCCCCAAACTAACACCCACTGGTTACACCTGAAGTCGAAAGGTTGAAGTTTTTACACTCTTCAGGAAGTCAACCTACAAATGGCTTAAAATCGTCACTGCATATTAAACTCTGACAGAAATAGATACTTTGACATCTGAAAATTGACACATTTGAGAGTATTTCTTTCAATTTGTCTCGCACATCCTGGAGTAAAATGTTAACACGCACCCATAAATCTCACTGGCTGTAAACTAATGGGCATGAAATCCTGCGGAAAACATTTCTTTTTCTTGAGGCAGTCTGCTTCAACAGAACCCATTCTTACATCGGTGGCACAGTTCAGCGAGTTCAGAAACACAATGGACCGTTTTTACACACTGACCTCTATAAACCAGTTCCTCTGAGAGAGCCAAACTGAAAGAGTGACATTGTGATATTTCATATGAAGGAGCAAAGTGAACATAATGGAAAGCATGAGAGTTTCTTCCACTGATTTTTCTTTTTTTTCCTTCTTCTCCAAAACCTCCAAAAATTCAGGCTAGGGCTGTCAGCATTCTTGTGTGCAGATGGAAACCAGACACCGGGATAGTCTGCAGATGCCTCGAGGGAAAACGCAAGAACCCTCAAACCACAAACTCTGTAATTAGCTTATGACTGACTTTCACGAACATTAATCCTTGAAATCAGAACAAAAATGAAAGCCATTAATCTAGGAATTACCGAGCTAACATGCATTACATTTACTCTATTTATTCCATCTGTGAGACAGATTTACAAACCAAACAGTGAAAGCCATTAAACTCGGTACAGATTGTAACATGCTTAGTTTGACCAGGATGCAACTTAAAACATAAAAACAAATTTCTTCTGGGCAATATCTTCCTAATACAATGTGGAAACACAGCAGCTAAACTCAAACAATGCAACTAAGCCTTCCTGAGCCTTTAAGCTTCATATTTCTCTTGCAAGCAAAGGTGTTTTCAGTTTTGTACGCAAACGTGATGCCAGATGGCCAGTTTTGAAATGAGCTTCGTGGACCTTTTTCAATGCACTCGATTCCTTCATGTAGGCCTGTCGTTTGTATGCTTCGGTGCTACTTGAAGACAGCTAACTCCTCAATCTATACTCATGCTGTGTGGTGTGTACCGATGCATGCGCAAGCTTTTTGTGTACAGGGTTTCATGACTTTTCCAGGTGAACATTAATAATGGATCAAGATTTTAAAGGATTAGTTCAGAATTAAAATTTCATGCAAGATGAGCATTTGTGGTTAAAAAGCACAGGTTTGAAAACCACTATATGGAGAAAAATCCTGGAATGTTTTTCTCAAAAAACAATTTATTTTCGACTGAAGAAAGAAAGACGTGAACATCATGGATGACGTGGGGATGAGTAAATTATCAGGATTTTTTTAGAAATTAAAACAAGAAAAAAAACGTATATTATCCACTTGGATATATATATATATTTTTAATTAATATATATATTTTTTTTAATCATTGTTACATCTAACATTTTTGGTATAATTTTCTTGTTAAATGATTTTTGTGATAATCATCACAAAAATAACATACTAAATGACTTTTTAAAATATTCAAACTGTTTTGCACTGAGAACTTTTTATATTTAAATAAATATGTATATTTTTAGAATCATTTTCTTGTTAAGTTTAAAGTTATATTGTTATAATTATCAAAATTCCCTGACATTTCCTGGTATTCTAAGTGCGTCATACACGTACATTATTTCAAATTCACAGAGCACCATGTTAAACTATTTAGATGGGAATGTGCCAGAGGCTGTACACCTATGTGACCAACATTTTAATAAACCTCATTTTCAAGCCACGTTATTATTTTACAAGCATATACACTGAAGCACAACACTGCAGTGCATCGTGTTACACAGGAGGTGTGAAGGGTTAAGAGTAGATGTGTTCGAGCTGGGTGAAGACGACCAGCTGCCACCTGCTCAGCTCTGACTCCCTCTGGCATTTCATACATTAGGCCACATTAAGCACGGAGATCGTTCTCTGCTTGGCAGCAAAATATGGCCATGTGTTGAGGATGTGAGAGAGAACTTCAGCGTGACCAAGCTGAATATTATCCCGACTTTGTGGGTGTTCAGCTGTAAGAGATTTCACAGCGTTTCTCACCTTTGTGGTATGTCTAACTCCACGACCCTTAATATGACTCCAACTTTTACATTTAAACATAACAGTGCACTACATATTATTAAACAGTATTAAAATATGTATTGTTATAACAAATATTAGCATACTAGCATACATTATATTAAATTCCCCCTGTGGTGAAAATCAAGTTTTTAATGTTGTTTATATGTCTATGTGGTGTTTTTAATATGCTTTAAGACAAACCATGTGCAAATTCATAAGTCGACAGCATTGCTGAGTATTTTCTCTTTAAAACTGCAGTGAACCAAAGACAGTCTCAAAAACACGCTTTGAAATCGCTGGTGTTTCTGACGTCACAAACTACCTTGTAACCAATCAGATCAACGTGTGATCGTCAACGAGTGGATCTCTGAGCTGAGTGAGTGAGTGGAGGCGGGGCTCATTTGCATATTCATAGAACCGCGTATACTAAATGAGGCGAGGGTGTGTAGAGTTACATTCAAGCTATTTTAAGGCATGACGAATTTTTTCCATTAAATATGTCCTTTTGGTGATCAAAGAAGAGTTTTAAGAGATTCAATTATTGACTACAGGGGGACTTTAAGTGTCTTTAACAACTGTGTACTAACATTTAAATTAATCATTTGATACACTGCAAGTATTGTGTAAATACACGTTTTAACATTGCACTCATAGTATATTTAAAAAATACCCATATGTATTTACAGCTGTAATTAAAGTGTTGACCATTCCCTTACTCCTTAACCCACCCTTAAATCTACCCATACCACTAAACCTGTCCTAACCTCCACTTCAATAGCAGCACAAGTGTTTTGCACAATAAGTACATTGTATCCAACATTTTTCTTTTTGATCCGAGTACAAGACATCTAATATAAAGTGGGACTGTGCATTGACATTACTAAAACTACATTAATTATAATAATGTATTATAATTAACTTCAATACAAGCTCAACTACTCATACTATATTATTTGATAAAGGAATCTTTCAATTATATTAGATGCTTGATAAGCAATTGCCATCAGCATAATAGCAGCTGGGAGACATTGTTCCAAGGCAATGGAGTGACAACATAACTCGCCTCTAGTGTATTGGCTGGCATACTTGTGGTATTATACAATTTGTTTTTACTTGTTTTCAACAATTCTGTTTATAAAAATGTATCCACATTCATTTGTCAACTACATCAGCACAGGTGGGGTTTTCAACACATTTTATATGTATAAATCACCACTGGATGATTTCCTTAAACAGCCGAGTTTTTTTTAGCACAATATTTCAATAGAAAAAAACCTCTGTCTTGTTTGTTAACCACCTTCAATCCAGTTAAACCAGGTGCTTTATGTGCTGCTAATAATACTGTGCCATTCACATGTAAGATAATTATTACTAATTACCTATTTGGTGACTGTATTATTATTGTGCTTTATCAACAAGTCAGCATGTTTTGCTTGCGGCATTAAAGGGACAGTTCACACTAATATTACAATTAAGTAATCATTTACTCACCCTGCTATTGTTCTTTTTTGGACCACAAAACAAGAATAAAAAAAATAATCCAATGATCTTGTGCAACACACTCCATATATTCCAAGTGTTCTGGGGGTATATGATAGAGTTTGGTGAAAATAAAACTGAAACTGTATGTATTATTTAACGAAAATGCTGACCTTGGCCATTGGTCTTCTGTACATGGCTACGCGAGGTGTGCATTTGTGATACTATCAGCACCACAGTTCACTCCGTCTTGCCCAGAAAAAGCACACAAGTTGTAAGAAATCAAGATTAACAAAAATGCAACATGAAATACAATCCATACACCTTCTTCTCTGAGGTGAATATATCCTTTTTGTTCGTCGTAATGAAGTTATCGTGTTCACATCTGTTCACAACTGTCATTCTGACTGACATCAGTCAAAGAGAGTTCAGGTCCGGAGATATTTAACTCAGTGAAGAAAGTACACATTATTTTGGGGGATTTAGGCGCATGTAATTTGTCATTTCTCACAACTAGTGTGCTTTTTCTGGGCGAGATGGTGTGTATTGCGGTGCTGAGAGAGTCTCATGAATGCCCACGTCGAAGACCAACAGACAAGGTCAGGATTTTTGTTACATAATCCATTAAATTTCAGTTAGTTTTCTAACTGTTAGTATCTATCCCTATCAACTAATGCAGGTGGTAAACAGAATCTCATCTAAAAATATGACTTTTCTAGTGATTATAGCAGCAGTTATTCACCACCAAGTGATGGAGAAACGCTATATAAATGAATCAGTGTATCTGCAGAGTTTTTCAAATCAAATTTAAGACTGTTTAAGACCTCCACAAATAAAATTATTCGGCTCATTAAAGACCACTCTTGCTGCAGCATTCTGGATCAGTTGCAGAGGTTTGACAGTGCAAGCTGGAAGACCAGCCAGGAGAGCATTACAATAGTCCAGTCTGGATAGAACAAGCGCTTGGACAAGGAGTTGTGTAGCATGCTCTGATAGGAAGGGCCTGATCCTCCTAATGTTGTGCAAGGCAAATCTACATGACCGGGCAGTTCTAGCAATGTGGTCTGTGAAGATCAATTGATCATCAATTACAACTCCAAGGTTCCTGGCTGACCTTGATGGAGTTATGGATGACAAGCCTAGCTAAATGGTGAAGTTGTGATGAAGTGTTGGGTTGGCCGGGACCACAAGTTGCTCTGTCTTCGCAAGGTTTAGTTGGTGGTCCTTCATCCAGCCTTGGTGGTCCTTCATCCAGCCAGAAATGTCTGTCAGGCAGGCTGAGATACGAGCAGCTACCGTCGGATCGTCAGGCTGGAATGAGAGGTAGAGATATGTGTCATCAGCGTAGCAGTGATAGGAAAAGCCATGTTTCTGAATCACAGATCCTAGTGATGTCATGTAGATGGAGAAGAGAAGTGGTCCAAGCACTGAGCCCTGAGGCACTCCAGTAGCTAAATGTTGGGTCTTAGACACCTCACCCCTTCACGACATCCTAAAGGACCTACCTGAGAGGTAAGACTTGAACCACTGGAGTGCGGTTCCCGAGATGCCCTTCATCTATAGGATTGACAGGAGGATCTGGTGGTTAACTGTGTCAAAGGCAGCAGACAGGTCCAGCAGGATGAGAACTGAGGATTTGGAAGCTGCTCTTGCCAGTCTCAGAGCTTCAATTACTGAGAGTCTCAGTTGAGTGTCCGCTTTTGAAACCAGACTGATTGTTGTACAAGAGGTTGTTCTGTGTAAGAAAGGAAGAGATCTGGTTGAAAACATTTCATTCAAGTATTTTCGCGACGAATGGAAGAATACTGGATACCGGTCTGTAATTTTCCAGATGTGCTGGATTTAGAGTGGGTTTCTTAAGCAGTGGGGTTACCCGAGCCTGCTTAAAAGCTGTGGGAAAGGTACCAGTGTGAAGAGAGGTGTTTATGATGTGCGTGAGTGCGGGTACAACTGAGGAAGAAATGGCTTGAAGTAGGTTAGTGGGAATAGGATCAAGCAGACAGGTGGTAGGGCGATTGGAAAGGATGAGTTTGGAGACTTCTGCCTCTGAAAGTAGAGGGAAGGAGGGTATAATGTGTGTGTTAGCTGGTAAAATGTGTGTGTCAGTTTGTGGATTGGTAAATTGGCCGCTGATGGTGGTTGTTTTATTTATGAAGAATGTGGCAAAATCGTCAGCTGTTAGGGCTGATGAAGGAGGAGGAGGAGGAGGGTTGAGAAGAGAGGAGAAGGTTTTGAAAAGCATGCGAGAGTCAGAAGAATTGTTAATTTTGTTGTGATAGTAAGTCATTTTAGCAGTAGAGATATTAGCAGAAAAGGAAGAGAGGAGGGATTGATAAAGACCAAAGTCAGTAGGATCTTTCGATTTACGCCACTTCCTCTCTGCACCTCTGAGTTTAGAACGATGTTCGCGGAGAACATCAAATAACCAGGGGGCAGAGGGTGTGGCGCGGGCTGGCCTGGAGGAAAGGGGGCAGAAGTTGTCCAAGCAGGATGTTAAAGTGGAGAAAAGAGTATCAGTTGCACTGTTAATATCTAGTGTTGAGAGCTGATCAGGTGGAGGAAGTGTGGATGAGGCCAAAGAGGATAGGCGAGAGGGTGAGAGTGAGAGTGAGCGTAGGTTTCGCCGAAAGGTGACCTGTGGAGGGGTGTATGTTGTGTCCTGAGGCAGGTTGAGGTTGAGTGTGAGGAGGAAGTGATCTGAGGTGTGCAGTGGAGTGACCAGTGTATGGTCAGTGGAGCAGTAGCGTGTGTAACTGGTCCAATTGGTCACCTGATTTGTGAGTAGCCGCAGTAGATACTTGTTTGAGGTCGAATGAGGCAAGCAGAGTGTGGAAATCAGCAGCCTGAGATTTTTCTAGGTGGATGTTGAAGTCTCCAAGAACTATGAGAGGAGTACCATCCTCAGGGAAGGGTGAGAGTAGCACATCAAGCTCCTCCAAGAAACTGCCAAGCTGACCTGGGGGACGATATACAACTACAAAATGGATTTTATTAGGACTAGTGATGGTAATTAAATGTGATTCTAATGAGCTGTTGTCACACAGAGGTGGTAAAGGATCAAATTTCCAATCGTTTGAGATGAGCAGACCACCCCTTCCGGTCAGGCGAGGGGTGTGTGAGAAAGTGAAGTTAGTGGAGAGGGCAGCAGGTGTGGCAGTGTCCTCTGGTCTGATCCAGGTCTCAGTCAGGGCCAATCAGCTTTGTTTACAGCGGACTGGCCATTCCAGAGACCAATAGGAAAAGAGAATAAAGTACTAAAAGACACCGGAAAGGTACGCAGGTTGTTAGGATTGTACTGCCTCCGACGTGTGACATTGGATTTACGCATGTTAGTAATAGTAGGGATTTGAAAACACATAGTGTAAGAGAGCTCACAAACAAAGATCAGATGAAAAGTTGTGTAGAAGAAAAAGGAAACAACAAGAAAATTAAATAAATAAGAAAATAATACTCAAGTGCCTTGTCGGTGTCCTTGCTCGGTGGAGTCGCACAGGTAGAGTCGTTGGTCTTTGCACTCTTCGGTCTTCACACAATGAGGGCTTCACACGAGGGCTGCCGCGGTGCACTAACCAATTATATACACGCCTAATACCTCGTTATTGAATACAGCAGGCCACGCCCTTCTACTTAGCCAAGCGAAACTCAAAAGTCACGACACACAAACAAACGCCACGCGCTTTACCAGGGTAAACACAGTAAACAAATCAAAGTTTCCTAGCAACGAAGAACCGCGCTAAAATCTAATGAGAAAAATGTTTATCAGTGGTTGTATATCAAGCAGGGACACGTTTGTGTGCATTTTGTTTTGTGATTTCACCGGAACGAATAGAGTCTCTGCCACGGCGATAGACTGAAGCGCGCTTCCGAGTGAAGACTGTGCGCGAGACACAAGAGAACACTGTATCAGCGCCACTGATAGCGGCGGCAATGAGCTCAGCAGCTTGACTTAAAAAACAACACATTTCAGCACTAGAACGACTCTTATTTGACTAACAAACAAAATGAATTCCCTGCTAGTTAACTGGAGATATTTTATTTATTTGTATTATTAACATCCGTGCCGCGAGTTGTTTCAAAAAGTGGTCGGGACAAAATATCGACCACGGCAAAAACCCATATTTCTCCGCGAGGTGTCAACGATGGTCGCTTTGGCCAGGTGGTGTTTATAGCATAGGGGGCGGGACTCTTTACATTCAAGATAGCATTTGATTGGACAGAAGATGTGATGAGAAGCTGAAGTCTGCGGTGACGTCATAAAAATCCGTGACCCATTTTAGCAGAAGTGAGGGACTGTAAGTTTTGAATGCTTATATCTCCTAAATGTGAATTTTGTCATTGGTTTGGAACACACCAGCTAATTCATAACATTAATCCTAACATATTCATATTCAAATCTAAAAAACTTAAATTTTGATTTCAGGGGGCCTTTAAAGGGTGATTTTAAATATCTAAATGGTACATATTAGAACCTTTCGAAAAGCTACTTTCCCAGTGACAGCTTCGTACTATTTTTTTTTTCTGAAAGTGTACAGAACTAACTGATACAACCTCAAAAATAAATACAAAATATGTCTAAAATGTCCTGGCCAGCTTCTGTGAAAGTAATATGGGTTATCTAGATCTATATATGCTGTAAACAACCCATCGTTGCTTTAATCAATTCAGCATTTAATACGATACTTCAATGCTCCAATTGTGAAAGGTTATAAATTATAGCAGCAGACCCCTTGACTCTGTATATTAACTTGGTTGTAAGTACAGTCTGGCAGGTCAAAACTCAGTAAACTGTCTAAATCAGAGCGGCAGAAGAATCCTGAGGCCTATACTTTGAGATGAGAGCATGAACCAGCACGCAGGAGACAGGAATTTTTACTGTGCCTTGTGGCGACTGGCACCTGAACAAAAGTGTGTTCTAGTGTGCATTGATGTCAGTAAATGAACAAAAAATAACAAAAGAGGGACTACATATGAATATATCTATTAAAGTCTCTGAGATGAAATATGTCAGACTAATTTACTTGCTATCACAGATTGTGATATATATCATCTATCACTTGTTGCATGTGCTGATGCAGACAAAAAAAAAGCCTGATTCTGCAAAGCGTGGGAACCATTTTTCAGGGAACATTTATCTTTGTCTGTGACATGAGGTTGAGGACTTAAACTAAGAGTCAATAAATCAACTAATCCCTGTTTTCTTCCATAAACAAGTCATCCGTCAATTAAACGTGCTGATATTAGAAGCCATTACAGTAATGAATACTGTAGTCAAAGTGCACTGATAGCAAGTCTGTTTCACATTCAAATCTTTGATGTGCACTGTTTTTTAAGCTTAACAATTTTTGCCTTGCAGAAGTGCATACTTGCTCCTGCATTGACCTCCTACTTACCGCAAAGCTTTTCAAGTAAGATGTGTATGGGTCATTAAGCTCTGTTAGTATAAAGAGCAGAAAAGACGAGTGTGATCTTGCTCTTTTAAGATACAGAAAGCAGCGCAATCTGGACCCTATCATTAGCCATCAAAGTGGCTATAGGCCTGACTTCCATCTCAGTCAAGAGCCCCTGACTCTATTCTGACTCTTCTTTTGGGGTCATTATTGAGGAAAGTCACTGTTTTATGCAGTTACGGCATTCATGATTGCCAATTGAAAATCTGTTTGTTAGAGGTTTGGCAAGATCACTGAGAAAAGCCTCATTTAGATATCATATGAGATGAGATTATAGAAAACTCCCAAAGAGATTTGCCAAAATTCTGAAGTCTGCAATCAAAAGAAGAGATTTCAAGATTAATTCTAGCATTAAATTCCTCTGAGCTGTTATTTTCATGAATTATATAGCTCTAAACTCATACTGTATGTCAATAATCATCTCATTTGTGTCCAGTTTTACTTCTAAAGAATGTACTTACTTAAGACCTCTGGGTCTGATTAAAGTCAGAGTACAGAGTTAGAATAAATAATTGCACTAAATGTAATGGTAAGTTTGATTGTTGACACATGACCATCATGCTAACAAAAAAAGACCACTATTACAAAGACTTGCATATGTTTTCTTTATCTGCATCTCTCTCTCTCTCTAAACTCTAGATCCAATTAAACAACAGATTTTAGCTTATAAAGTCTTACTTGAAAAAAAGGCAGTAGTCAAATGTGTTATGAACATGTAGTAAATCATGGCAATCGTATTGAACTGTCAGTGTCAACAGAGTTTATCAAAGGAACAAAAACTCAGTATGCAAGGTCTCTATAGTGTGTGTTTTTTAGGCGAGTAACCCAATCCAACACACCTAAGTTTCACTCAGACATTGCATAACCTTTGACATTAGCAAATGTTTCGTATCCCTCGCGCTCACACTGATCCCTCGACTCTTCAACCATGCCTGCAGAGTCACTACTTTGACCTTTGAGAGCTGAAAACAGAAAAATATAAATAAGTTACTGGGTTACAGCTTTACACTTTAACTTTAATATGCAGCTCTAGAACTGATTTATATTTTAAAACCGCAATAAATAACTAGACATAATCTGCGAAATTGTTTCCCGTCTGCAATGATCTTCTAAAACATGGATTTAAATATGGTACAAATATGCTAAACTGAGCAATAAGTGCTTTAATTTTATGGTAGCATTAAATATTTAAATTGATGAATGATTATTTGGAATGTACAGTCAAAAGTAAATCTTGTGTGAATCTAAGATTTTTTTATATTTCTGAAAAAGACGTTTCTTATGCTAATCAAGACTACACTGTAAAATACAGTCAATACAGTAAAAAAGGTAATATCGTGATCAATTTTCTATTTTAGTATATTGTAAACTGCAATTTATTCCTGTGATCAAAGCTGAATTTTCAGCATCATTACTCCAGTCTTCAGTGTCACATGATCCTTCAGAAATCATTCTAATATGATGATTTGCTGCTCAAGAAACATTTCTGATTATTAATTATGTGGAAAACAGTTACATTTTACATTTTTGTGGAAACCCTGATACATTTTTCAGGATTCATTGATGAATAGAGTTCAAAAGAACAGCATTAATTGAAATATAAATATTTTGTAGCATGTTTTCTAACACAAAATGCATTCACTCTGATTAAATGTAATAATTCATTTAAAAAAATAATCCAAACTTTTGAACAAAGTGCATCTTGATGCAAACCTCTGCTAAGCGCTGTACACTTATTTTTGTTCATACTGTCCAAGGGCAGCAATCAAGCCATAACATGGAAGCAGAAATGGCAACAATACATATAATACAGATGATCTGTATGGGTTTTTATATGGCTTGCACCTGTTAGTAGCCTCTATCATAAAGAAAATATACGAGCTCATCCTCTCTCTCAGTGACATTCAATCAAGACCATGAACACAAGCCAGGCTTGTAATGGATCTCATTTATATATATTATAGGTGCCAATGAGCAGTCACTCTGCTGTTATTTAGCAAACTATTCTGCCTTGCTAAGATGAAACAGTAACTACACCAACACTGAAACTAAACGGCTTATTGATTGAGTTTTGAAGGTAATGAGATGTTATTTTGATTCATATTTCTATACTAAACATTATATATATACAGTACAGGCCAAAAGTTTGGACACATTACTATTTTACATTTTTTTGAAAGAGGTTTCTTCTGCTCATCAAGCCTGCATTTATTTGATCAAAAATACAGATTTTTTTTTTTATATAGTGATATATTATTACAATTTAAAATAATTGGTTTTCAATTTATTATACTTTAAATTATCATTTATTTCTGTGATGCAAAGCTGAATTTTCAGCATCATTACTCCAGTCTTCAGTGTCACATGTGACATCCAGTCTATCACATGATCCTTTAGAAATCATTCTAATATTCTGATTTATTATGAGTGTTGGACACAGTTCTGCTGCCTAATATATTTGATGAATAGAAGGTTAAAAATAACTGCATTTATTCAAAATAAAAAAATATTTTCTAATAATATAAATCTTCTTTACTATCACTTTTATCAATTTAACACATCCTTGCTGAATAAAAGTATTGATTTATTTCAAAAAAAGTAAATTACTGACCCCAAATTACTGACCAGTAGTGTATATTGTTGTTACAAAAGATTTCTATTTTTAAAACATTTGCTTCTTTTTATTTATTTATTTTTATTCATCAAAGTATCCTAAAAAAGTATCACAGGTTATGAAAAAATATTAAGCAGCAGAACTGTTTCCAACTTTGATAATGAATCATCATATTAGAATGATTTCTAAAGGATCATGTGATAGACTGGAGTAATGATCCTGAAAATTCAGCTTTGCATCACAGAAATAAATGATCATTTAAAGTATAATAAATTGAAAACCAATTATTTAAAATTGTAATAATGTATCACAATATAAAAAAAAAAATCTGTATTTTTGATCAAATAAATGCAGGCTTGATGAGCAGAAGAAACCTCTTTCAAAAACATTAAAAATAGTAATGTTTCCAATCTTTTGGCCTGTACTGTATGTGCAATTTAAAAATAAACCGAAGAAGATATTATAAGTGCACTAATATGCCAAAGTACCTGATTGTTCGTTGCACACACTTCCACACACACATCCTGCACACTTCGTTTGGACTTCTTCGGTTTTGACTGAAACGTGTCTCCCTGAAAGATGGTGAGACAGGATCCATTAGAAGCACTGCACGTCTTTCTTTACAACCCATATTTAATCATTCATGTAGGTTCATCAATTATTTTTTGGAAAACTACACCAGTTAATTTGCCTAGTCTTGCTAAATCTTTGCCCTCAATGGACTGTGTAAGATGTGTAAGATGTCTAATGAGAAATACAGCAACTTAGACACTAAATTTGTACATTTTCTAAGTAGGGAAATGTGAGTGGTGTTTGCCAGTGCAAAACTTACTGTGCATTTACTAAGGAATTTTTTTTTTAAAGAGGCCATATTATGTATTTTTACAAAGTCTTGATTTTGTTTTTGGGCTCTACTAGAATAGTTTTTCATGCTTGAATGTTCAAAAAACACATAATTTTTCACATATTTGACATTGTTGCAGCACATTTCTTTCCAGTCTGTCAGTAACGCTCTGGGGTGTGTTCTCCGGACAACGGCTTAACTCGCTGCTTCACTACCATAGTATGAAGCATCATTGAAGAAATCAACTAGCTAGTCACGACTGTTTCCCGAAACCGTATTGTCGAACATTGGTCGTTCAACCACGTTGGTTAATGATGTCACACAGGTGGTGGAGTAATAACTACTTTTAATGAATCTGTTTGAGACTGAATTAATGCTAGATGTTTTGCTATAAATTACAGACATGGAATCTGAGGAATATTTCTCATTTATCTCAGTTATTTTGCTTTATTTCCAGATTCAATCATAGGCTCGTTCTTCCGTACTAGAGCACGTTCACACTTTTAAAAAACGACGCTTTAAATCTCATGACAAACTAAAATATGTAAATGACATTTGTATGAATTCTAAATAAAAGATATGGATTGTATTGAATGTCAGCTTGCTTATTTTGCTCAAGATAAGGATTTATTGAGTCCACATGTCATGCAAAGAAGAAACTGCTTCTAACCACAGGCCGAGAGCTGTCGTTCCAAACACACAACTCTGCGATGCTGTTTGCGAATGTTCGTTGGAACGATGGTTTCGGGAAACACGACTTGTTGAATTCTACAGATAACGACAGTACTTGTGACCATAGTTGACTAACGATGCTTTCGGGAAACGCACCCCATAGTTCATGTCTCTATGAAGCCCCTCCTTCTGAAAAGCACACTGTGCTCTGATTGGTCGGCTGGAGCAGTGTGTTGTGATTGGTCAAGCTCTTCGAGTGTGTTTGGGAAATGTCCCGCCCCTTACCATAACTGCCAGTTTCAACACACTACTAACTAACTCAACCAGGCCCCGCCCCTTTATTCTGCGTATGCAAAACTCATGGAGTTCAGAAACAGTGACACTGATTTAGAGAATAACTCCTGCTGGAGGGATTTTGTAACTTTGCAGAGCTTTCTCATCCTAAAACAGCATCATTGACAATGTAAAAAAGCATTATTTACATTATTTAGTTTTATGCATTTGGCAGATGCTTTTATCCAAAGCGACTTACATTGCATTTCAGGGTACACATTTACATTCTTATCAGTTCTTGCTTTCCCTGGGAATCAAACCCATGACCTTGGCGTTGCAAGGGCCAATGCTCTACTGTTTCTAGAGCATTCTGATTCTGATTTACAGCAATGATGTTTGGTTGCATTGTTTACTTACCCCTCTATTGCTGGGGATCTCAGGCCAGTTTTGGGTCTGTGTCTCTACTAAAGGCAGGGGTGGGAGAATCCTATCGACTCCGCTGTTGTTTTTTTCCTCACTCTTACAGCAACATTGACAATGTAAAAAAGCATTACAGGTTCTCTTTTAGTCAAACTGCTTAGGAATCGAACAGGTATCATTCTGATTTACAGCACAAAACAAACTGATGTTTGGTTGCATTGTTTACTTACCCCTCTATTGCTGGGGATCTCAGGCAAGGTTTGGGTCTGTGTCTGTACTAAAGGCAGGGGTGGGAGAATTCTATCGACCCCGCTGTTGGTTTTTTCCTTACTCTTAAAAAATGGTAAAGACATCCGCCCAGGGGCTGGAGGCCTGGAGAACTGGTTAGAACGAGCTGGTGGTGTGAAAGACGATGACAGGCCAGTCGATGACAGAGGCTTGATGAATGCTTTTAGCTTCTGTTCTTTCACAAAGATCTCAGTCGCGTTCATGCGGTGGGTGTATGGTTTGTTTTTGAAGATTGGTACAAGCCTTGGTCTTGGAAGTGTAGACTGTGACTGGATGTGAGTAAAGTGAACAATTGTGGAAGAGGAAGATGACAGAGTTGCCAAGTTGGAGGAAGTCCAGTCTTTTTGGTCAAGCGATCTGGGTCTCTCTTTCTTTTCAGTGTGTTTTCCAGTTGAGTCACACTGACTATTGTGGTTTTTCGCGGTGTCCCGTGGGCATCTGCTGGGAAGCTGGTTCAGCAGAGCCCTGCTGCTGCTTTCTGTTGTCACGTTTATAGGCAGGGCCTCAGAGGACTAGAAATGTAAGGAAAGAAAAGTCTGTGAATGGGAAAATACTTGCAGAGAAAAGTTCCAGTGTAAATGTGCACATGAAGAGCAGGTTAGACGCCATATTGAATTTAATACATATGAAAACGAGGTTGTGACGGATAGAGTATAAAGCTCCTAGATCGTAGTCATTTTCACAACTCACAACTCTTAAAGTCCGCCTTTAGTCAATAATTGTATCCCTTAAAACTCATCTTTGATCACCAAAATTACATATTTAAAAGTTTTTTTCCCGTGAATTTTTTTTTATTCATGCCTTAAAATAGCTTGAATGTAATTCTACCCCCTTGCTTCAATTAGTATACGCGGAATTATAAATATGCTAATTAGCCCCGCCTCCACTCACTCACACCAGCTCAGAGATTCACTCTGTGGACTTACTGAGGTAAACGCTGGACAATGGTGTTTTCTTTACAACGTCAGACACAT
The DNA here is from genome assembly GCA_021554675.1 of Leuciscus idus. NCBI lineage: Eukaryota > Metazoa > Chordata > Actinopteri > Cypriniformes > Leuciscidae > Leuciscus > Leuciscus idus. The sequence goes on from CM038642.1 coordinate 30,770,166, forward strand.
AACGGTTCATAAGCTTCTTCTGGATTTAGTCTGTCTCAGTTTTTTCTGTTTCTTCATGTAATCACAGACGAACTTGATGATGGTGAGATCAGATCATACCGGTTGTTGTCAGACTCCTTGTGCATACACAAATCTCACTGGATTATTACAATTAATGGCAAAAACAATGTTTGGAAATGTAAACTGATATTTCCTACTGACACACTACAGCAAAAGATATAAATAACTGACTTAAAACTGTAACTGATGAACTGTAGTTCATTATAACATCGTAATATACATCATACACCCACTATATTGCGAAATCTACCCGATTTTTCATATCAACAGAAAAATATAGCGGGATAACCTGACTTCTCTTGAGACTGCTTCAGCCAGAACTAAAGCCAGCCGGCATGAACGTGATTGGTTACAAGATAGTTTGTGACGTCAGAAACACCAGCGATTTCAAACCGTGTTTTTTTCACTGCAGTTTTAAGGAGAAAATACTCAGCAATGCTGTCGACTTATGAATTTGCACATGGTTTGTCTTAAAGCACATTAAAAACACCACATATAAACAACATTAAAAGCTTGATTTTCACCACAGAGGGACTTTAAAACGGTTTCATGGAGTTTTTGTCGACTGAAAAACATTTCGTCAGCTGAACAATCTCTGTGTTGTTAAACAACAGTGCGATCTGTTGAACACACACTGTACTCTATTCCTCACAGCCTCGTTTTCATTCCTGTCAAAAATGATATACATGGCGCTCCACTGACTAAGGTTTATAGTTGATTCTATGCTGTTAGAAACCACAAATATCTAAAAAATAAACTTTTAAAGGATCATTTACCCTTAAAGTTAAATCTACTATTCTTTTATGAAGTACGTTTTGCGAGTATGATCAGAATGATGATTTCTTCAAAAAGGCCAATATGTAAAACTCGAGTTCAAAAGCTCTTTTTGATTATCAAGAGACATTGGGTCTCATTCACTAACCAAGTGTACCATTTTTTTTTCATGAGAAGTTCCTCTGTGCATATAAATACGAATAATCCACGCAATTATTAGTGAATGAGACCCATTGTGTATTGGGGGACACTGCAGCCGTGGTATCTTAAGCCAAAACATTAACTTTATAATATCTATTATAACTTATAAATATAAATTTAAGGCGAGACACGGCAGGCAAAAACATAGATTTTTCATGCAGTGCTCAGTTTAGAGATTTTGGGCTAGTTTACTCCTTCAATATGTGTTCTTTCAAGCTGCTATAAAGAAAACGGTGAAAATATACATTAAGATGTTTATTTTATTGCATTTTGTTTACTTGCGGCAGTAAGTTTCTCCCGAATTTACCAAGAAGTTATCATTCCAGCGCGACACGCCGAGATCCGTCTGTTCACTGAAGTCTGTCATGACCGGGATCGCTGTAAAGCTCTGAGTCTCCTGCTCTGTAACCCAAATATGGGCATTTTCTTTCTATCAGTAACCAATCGTGAATGTCCAAAGGGGGATTTAAAGCTAACGGCGAAATCTCATTTAGAGCTATTTAACTCTTTATCTGCCGTTTTCTCAAAATGAGTATTTTGTCATTCTCCAGTACAAACATCTCAGCCTGTGTAGCACCTGTGTACACCACACTCTCCAGTTATACACTTAGCAGTATTCTGAAGATATTTTCAGAGCGATTTGTTAATAAATCATTCCTGGCCTGATTTATGTGACATTTTAATAAAAAAAAATGGCGAAAATCAATTTTTTAAGGGTATGGACAGTATATTTTAATTTCCTAGGTAATGAAAGCATATATCCTGAAATCCCTCTGAGTTTGTTTTCATCTTGTGTGTAAAAAAAATGGAAAAAGAATTTTGCACCTGGCTTTATCATATGTTCAGATCTATCTACCGAAAATATATGCAAAATCGTGCATATTTAATGAGATAATTCCAAATTTGCATAATTAAACATACAAATTTCTAAAACTTGTAATACATTTTTTTATATACTTGTGTAAGTAATCAACTGAGGAAGATTCATGGTGATATCTATTATTTAAAAATGTTACCCTATTCACCTGTAGTGTCTCGCCTTAACTATAAAATAATATATTTATTTTAACTGAAATAATCTCTATATCATCTCTAAACTCGATAAACTCTAAAAGTGTCTGTGTAAATGCAATTTTTAATGATCTGATGTCATTAAATGCTTTATCATATTATTTTTTTTATCATTTTTTTTTCTTTTGCCTAAAAGAAACATTCCAATACAACTATTCCATTAATATTTCAATAATTGTCCATATTAAATTTTTTGATAAAAATGATAAAATATGGTATTGCTCCAACACGGATTGCAAAACTTGAATGACGCAAATACATCATGGCAGACTCACTCCACCTCCAGATCTCTGAGACAAGGAAAAATACTTTCTCGATAACGAAATCTGTAAGGTTCCTCTTAGTCAAACGATTATTTGTGTTGAACAAGTATGTTGATAATGATCCTGGAGCTAGCATGCTTGTCTGCATCCAACGTGAATTAAACAGTCAGTTAATCATTACTGCCTAATGTTGCCATTATCAATCATTATAGTGGATGAGATTAATGAAAGCTTCCTCTGCGCCAGATTTCCATCTGTACCAACACAGGGAACGGCACACATAGCGCTTCAAATCACGTTTTACAGCATTTGTCAAAGTTTAATAACATCAGCCCTCAGCTCTGGCCAGTATAAATTAAACCTGAGCCCATCTGGCTGACTGTTAGACTCTCCTCCATGCGCCAACAACAGCTACATGGAAGAAATGATCTAATGTTAGTATCAGATATTGTTCTAACTGGAAACTCTTACTTGTATTCTTTGAATTAAATGACAAGCGTCAATTATCCTACAAACTGAGAGATTGTTTTAGTAGGCCGACCTCACCACAACCAATTTGTCCATATAAACACTTCTCATATGTGTGTGAGGTAATTCGCTCCACTTTCACTGTGAGTTTAGGCAAGCTATTATACTTTGAGAAAATGTAAGATTTCATAATTCATCCACTAAACAAGGGGTCTTTAATCTTGAGTGTTTACAGTGTTTATGAAATTAAATTCACAGAATATTTTTAATAAAACCTATGGAAGCTTGTTTCCGCCACAGAATAAAACATTTTAAAAGATAATTGCGACTTTTTATCTCACAATTGCGAGTTTACATCTCGCAATTCTGACTTTATTTCTCAGAATTGTGTGATATAAAGTCAGAATTGCGTGAAATAAAGTCGCAATTGTATCTTATAAAGTCAGAATTCTGACTTTTTTTCTCGCAATTGCGACTTTATATCACGCAATTCTGACTTTATAACACATAATTGCGAGTTTATATCTCGCAATTCTGACATCTTTTCTCAGAATTGTGAGATATAAAGTCCAATTCTAAGGAAAAAATAATTTTTTTTTTTACCTCAGAATAGTTTATATCTCACAATTCTGACTTTATAACACGCAATTGCGACTTTATAAATCATGCAATTCTGACTTTATATCTCCCAATTGCATATTATAAAGTCAGAATTGCGAGATATAAACATGCAATTCTGAGAAAAAAAAGTCCGAATTTCAAGTATATTTCTTGCAATTGCGAGTTTATATCTCATAATTCTGACTTTATAACACGCAATTGCGACTTTATATCACGCAATTTTGACTTAATACACAATTGCGACTTTATATCACGCAGTTCTGACTTTATAACCTGCAATTGCGACTTTATATCACGTAATTCTGAGATAAAAAGTCAGAATTGTGAGATGTAAACTCGCAATTGTGAGAAAAAAAGTCAGAATTGTGAGATTAAAAAGTCGCAATTACCTTTTTTATTTTTCACTCTGTGGCGGAAACAAGCTTCCATAAATACCTTAGGGAAACAGAAAAACAAAATAGAAAATGTTCCATACAATAATCTAAGCAATTACATTTTAGCTATAGCTGACATCCACAAAAAGTAAAAATCAATCAACTGGGGTGCCAAATGGCTTTTTGTTTTCATAGTTAATGAGACTAAAGCCCGGAAACTGTGAAGAATGTGATCAGGAAATGACACAAGCCAGACCTGAGTTACTGACACACACATGTGCATCATCCTCCAGGCCACGTCTTTGACAACATTTTTGTTGTTTGTAACTGGAGTGGATGATTCTGGTCTTGCTGAACGCTGTGATCATTTATAAGCATTGCATGTGCAGTGAAGTGTTTTGAGATGCTGTCTCATTTGATCTCTCATATTGGCGGTTGATGTATAACGTGTTCAAGGGCTTCAGTCAACAACAACATTTCAGATTAAAATTGATATGCGTGTAAAAGGAAACATGCTTATCATCGGTCTGTAGCTGGCCAATATTTCTTTTAATTTATTCACCATATTTAATCAACTTTTTACTAGGTTCTACTTGCTGCGTGACACATTAATTAAAATCAGAACATAAACGCTGCATGCATAAGAATTAGGAAAATGTGCAAAATCCTGTATAAAATAATTGTTAGCTTTAAATTAATTTTTAAATGAACTCCCAAAGTGGGGAAATGCAGGTTTTAATGATCTGATGACATTAAAGGGTTTATCATATTATTAAAAAAAATAATAATAATAATAATTTTATGTTGCCTCGAAGTAATCTATTGAAGCTCCATTTATTTTTCAAACATTTTAAATATAAAATATTTTATTATTCACCATATTTCATCACTTTTTAACTGATTTTTACAATTAACATCAGGACATAAAAGCTGCATGCATATTAATTAAGATAATTTGCATATATCATATGCAAATTATCTTAATTAATATGCATGCAGCTTTTATGTCCTGATGTTAATTGTAAAAATGAATTGCATATAGAATGCTATATCATTTTTATAAAATTTTTTTGATGGAGAACGGCATGCCACACCACAAGACATGGCAGCTTCCTAAAAGTATTTAATGTCTACAAACCCTGTTTAAAATGGGATTTCTACTGTCTGCATAACACCGTGTCCTAACCAGACGCGATGCGATAAGATTCCAGCGACAAATAATGTCTCTGCCCACACTAGACGCGACTGCGCGATGCGTCGAAATCTATCAAAACCCACAGCCAATCAGAACAGCATGTGGGCGGAGCCAGCCAATCAGAACAGCGTGTGGGCGGAGTCAGCCAATCAGAACAGCGTGTGGGCGGATATTACACCATTTAAACATTATTAAAAATGCATAGGCTACTGAGTTATTAAAACAATCTTTGTCAAAGTATACACTTATATAAAGAAATACACGAATATAAAATCTGGATAACACATGCATCTCAACGGCTCTGGAACATCCATAAAGGAACACGTTCAGTTGCATCTGTGTTACAGATGAGCATCGCCATAACAAATTAGACAATGTCAGATGTAATACTAAGCAGCAGAGTGCAGAACTTGATGTCAAATCCAATTGATTGTTACTTTATATTTCTCAGCAGGAGTAAGCAGAAGTCCCTGAGTAATGGCCTGTTTGTGTTTATGGACACGTGTGTGTATGTAATACCAGCGTGACTGGTCTCTTCAGTTCATTGCTGTAGTAGCAAGGCTTGCAGGTGATCCAAGCTGAGAAACCACACACACTCTCCAGCACAGCCTGCAGATCTGATGTGAAGCTTCCCAGCACCCCCTGCAGGTCCACTCTGGGAAAGCACTGTACTGGCTGAGTGCGGATACAGCACAGCGGATATCTGAGCAGGACGTCAAGGATACATATCTCTGACTGCCAAGATAGAGAGAAGAAAAATAAATAAATCACAGCTTTCCAAAAGAACAAAGCGGTTATAAATTAGATTGTAAAGCTGCTATGCAAACGTGGCACTATAAAAAAAAATGCATGCGTGTTCCTAGTCTTTAATTTGTCCCTGCAATGTGTGACGTTATACAGACCTGATTCCATATGGTCACAGAACTAGCACAAGTGTGAAAATGAGGCTTATTGTAATATTCATATTGAGAAACATGTTCAGGAATGAGAGAACTCGATGCAGATACTGGGATGAAACACAGATGAAGGCTGCTACTCTTACCATTTCTTCAGTTTAGAGTATGTGTACTGTGTAGAGAAGGAAGATTTTCTTTATGTACACAACCGTTTAAAAGTTAGGGGTCATTAAGATTATTATTTTATTTTTTTATGAAATAAATACTTTCGTTCAGCAAAAATGCATTAAATTAATGTAAAATGACAGTTAAGATATTTAAATTGTTCCAAAAACATCTAATAAACGCTGTTGTTTTGTTCATTTCTTTTCATGATTTTCACAAAAATATGAAGCAGCAGCAAAACTGTTTTCAACATTGATAATAATGTTTCTTGAGCAGCAAATCAGCATATTAGAATGAGTTCTGAAGCATCATGGAACAGAAAACTGTTATTTAAATTTCACAATATTACCGTTTTAATCGCCTGCATTTTTGTTTAAAGGAACCGTATGTAAGATTGTGGCCAAAACTGGTACTGCAATCACTTTCAAATTACTGTAGAGCGGTGTATCCCCTCCCCCTCCCCCCTGACTCGAGGTGTCCAGTTAGGCTGCAGGATCCAGCAGGAACGTCGGCTGCTACAAGGAGCTTCCAATGGGAAGTGACGAGTCCTACACAGTACGTTTTTTTTCGGACTTTGTCACGACGTATTTCGGATTCATAACAAGGTCTTTTAGGTTTCGTAATGTTAGATATTTTTTATCCGACACGTTTGTAGCTGCAGCTGTGGTAACTAGAGCAGATCTGGCAACCCGGATGCCGAAACACTACTGACTTCGTGATTGGTAGATAGGTGAAGGGTGGAGCATCAGGCCAAAACACAACATGACATCATCAACATCAGTTGAGGGGCTGCAACTTCACTTTTAAATGACAATATCCTGGCCGGACTACTGTTGTCAGTGATATAAGTATTTGAAATGAACATGATTTCTTAATGTCTAGTGACATATCAGGGCCATTTTATGATTAATTGAAATACATTTCTTACATACGGTTCCTTTAAGTAAATGCAGCTTCGGTGAGGTATAAGAGATAAAACACTTGACTTTCCATTTATGAAGCAACCCGTTGGAATCATTTCTATTTTGATCATCCCTTTCTTGATTCATCATTTGATTTTGTCATCAGTTTTTACACAAAATAGGATTAAATATGCAAAATAACCATGCAACCATTAGATAACTGTACGTGTACACCACTCACAAAATTAAACATGCAATGTAATGAGGTCACGTGACAACAATGTATCATACTAATGTTTGCAATGCTGCATGATGCAAACTGTTTCACATGTCGGCAGTGCTCAGTGTTCAGTGTGTGTGGTTAGCAGGTCCTGCAAGTCTGAACAAATAAACAGTCTGAACAGATCTGCTAAATTCTCAAGAGTTCAACCCAATTCACCATGACTACCTGCCGGGCTCATGTCCACTAGGTGTCATTATCATGCTGCATGAATGTCAGTCTAAGCCAGACCTCTGTACTACTTTTCACATTCAATTTGTAATCCAGCCATACAATTTGCACTAGCGCTCAAAAGTTAGAATGATTTCTGAGGGATCATGTGACACTGAAGACTGGAGTAATGATGCTGAAAATTCAGCTTTGATCACAGGAATAAATTACATTTTACAATATATTCAAATAGAAAGCAGTTATTATAAATGTAATAATATTCCACAATATTACTGTTTTTACTGTATCAAATGCACTTGGTGAGCAGAAGAGACTTCTTTCAAAAACATTAAATTACTTTTGACCACCAGTGTGTGTCTGAAAAACAATTTCTGTTTCTAGAAACAATGGCTTTAATTAATTTGTGATGCTGTAATCAGAGCACAAGCATAAAATGACTATAAATTGGTGTTTCTGGACAAGTTTATGCCATTTTACTGTGAGTAAATTTTACACTAAACATGGATGAAATCAATACCTTATTAGCAGGAAACGGACAATAAATGAGAGCACCTGCCTTTACTAAAGGATACGTGAACGGCTTGTCACCGATTAGTTTAAAGTACACACTGCAGTAGATGAGCTCCTCTTCACTCACTGAGGGCAGCTGATATCCATACTGAACCAGGAGAGACACAGTTAAAGAGAAAGAGAAAAATAAAGTGAATAGCAACGTCGGAGAGACAGTTTCACAAAGACAGGAACATTAATACAGTTTAGTGACATTAAGTAATAGACAAACAATAAAATCTGCACTTAAACCTCTGTGTTAGAGTATATTTGTAAGCAAGTGAGCGCTTCAAACTAAATATTTTGATGTGATTTGGTTTTGAACAGATGGTGTGTATACACGATATAAATGAGCAATCGTGCACGTCTGCACATACATACTGTACAAATGCTGTTTGATAAAGCCAAGCCTTACGAGTCTGTTTGTGATCAAAGGTTACATTGTGACCTCTAATCCAAACAGAAGTGGATCAGAGTGCTCAACACACACACTCACACACACACACACACACACACACACATTGTGTTCTATGGGAAATTTCCATAGATGTAATGGTTTTTATACTGTAAAAACTGTATATTCTCTCCCCTTACACTAAACCCAACCATCACACAAAATTTTCCGCATTTTTATATTTTCAAAAAACATCACTTAGTATGATTTACAGTATGCTGTTTTCCTCATGGGGACCAAATAATGTCCCCACAAGGACAAGGATTTTAGATTTTGCCATCTTCGTGGGGACATTTTGTAGACCCCATTTTGTAGGGTTTACCAGGCCACACACACAGTACTATATGTGCTCTCTCACTCACTCACACACACACACACACACACACCACAGTGGCATGACAATGCAACACTTCCAGTCTTTTAACAGTCTAGCAACAGGATGACAGTTCATTTACAAACTGTGTCAGACACTGAGACACCAATGATCTGTAAATCGTTTGCTCTAATTTAATAATACAGTAAAACTATTTTGAATTTATTATTGCATTATGATGCATTTGGTGTTTAATCAGAGCAATTACTACTGCTCATAAATATTAAACTTTACCATTTACCAACTTTAACATGTTTACCATGTTGTTCCAGTGGTTCTGAAGCTCCGTGTAAGATTGAAATGGGCTTTCCTGGGGAATCCTGCGACTGATGCTAATGATCTGGCCTTTCTTCAGACTGCTCTCTCACACACACACACACACACACACACACACACACACACACACACACACACACACACAGACAGAGAGAGAGAGAGACAGAGAGAGAATAATGCAGGAGAAGTATTGATTCATAAATCAAACACTGCCAACAAAAGAGATTATGATTATGATTTGTTCCCTGCATGATGGCCCGTGGAGCAACAGTACAGCTCTAGAGAGTAACTGTTGTAAAAGTATAACACGTTATAAAGCAGTCTAACAGAACATGCACACGAACACACACCTCGGCAGAACGTGGCACCAGTTGTTTGGCATGACCGTACGCAGCACAGCATTATCAGTATGGAGGAAGTTTTTCACCACAGGAGCAGGAATGTCAAAATCATTTATCTGGCAGAAGACAGAAAAAAAAGAATTAATAGGCTTACCTCTCACTCACACAAAAACAATATTGCAATCCAATAAAAGCTTTGGCTAGTCTATGTCTTGCTATGAATAACCGGTCTCATGTTTGTCATTTTTTTCTCTCCATTCTGTCAACTGATGGTTTCTTGCCTCTGTCGCTTTTGGCTTGCTTAGTTGGGGACACTTAATATATTCAACAGTATTATTAATCTGCCTGTATTGACACCATTAAATGAGAAATGAACTGAGCTGGATGATGACATTCTCCAGAGCGGCTGTATAGATAAATTAACTAAATAAAAAACTTTTTTACAACAAAAATGAACCATCAGTGGATTTTGACTCTATTTTCTTCTAGATCTGCTATACAGCCGAAACAAACTTTGTTGTATTATTATTTTCCTGTTATCACTGTAAAGCTGCTTTGAAACAATCTCCATTGCAACAAAGCGCTATATAAATAAAGGTGACTGGACTTGAATTATTACTTCAAGAATATGTTATTAAAACTGCTATTTCTTAATAACTAATTTCGTAATCACTGATTGTATGCAAATATATGCTCTGTGTATCATAGTTGTCTATGCAGATATGTATTATCATATATTTTAAAATTAATTTATTTGTTATAAATATACTTGTTACATATATAGTGCATTATTGAAGTTATTATCTGTTTGAATAAAACATCTTCATAAAGCTTTACATATATGAATTATACTAAGGCCTGGTTTCACAGAGAGGGTTTAGATTGAGCCAGGATTAGGCCGTAGTTCATTTAGGACATCTTTATTAACGTGCCTTAGAGAAACACATCACTGATGTGCATCTTGAGACAAAACAATGGCGGTGAGATATTTGTAGATATATCAGAGCAAGTTGCTTTCAGTTAAAACAGCTCAAACATGCATTTTAGTCTGAGACTAGCTTAAGCCTTGTCTGTGAAACCGGGGGTAGATGTTTTATTTATATTTTATTTACTGTGCAAATGATCTTAACTAATTTAAATAATATTTTGAACTAACTTTAGTGTTTTGTATAAATCATAAATTGTAAAAAAAGAATCCTTAAAATTAATTGTATGCCTATGTGTGTGTGTACATATATATATATATATATATATATATGACAGACAGATAGATATGATTAATTTCTATATTATATATTTATACACCTCATTTATATGCAAATGAAATGAAATAATATTACATTTAAATTAATACTTATATAATCTTATAGTTGTCATAAACGTACTGAAATACATTTGTGTATAAATCCCAAATCAATTCGGATTATAATGACTCCTCAAATTGGTTTATATTATATGATATTATATATATATATATACTGTATGTATATATATATATATATATATATATATACACACACACACACTACCGGTCAAAAGTTTTAGATCGGTACGATTTTTTATGTTTTTAAAAGAAGTATCTTCTGCTCACCAAGGCTGCATTTATTTGATTAAAAATACAAACAAAAACAGTAATATTGTGAAATATTATTCCAATGTAAAACCGCTGTTTTCTATGTGAATATATAGTAAAGTGTAATTTATTCCTGTGATCAAAGCTGAATTTTCAGCATCATTACTCCAGTCTTCAGTGTCACATGATCCTTCACAAATCAATCTAATATGATGATTTGCTGCTCAAGAAAGATTTATGATTATTATCAATGTTGAAAACAGTTATTTACATTTTTATTTCATGATGCTATGATGAATAGAAAGTTCAAAAGAACAGCATTATCTGAAATCTAAAGCTTTTGTAATATTAAACACTACCGTTCAAAAGTTTGGGGTCAGTAAGAATTTTAATTTTATTTTTGGGGGAAAGAAATAAAATAAATCAATACTTTTATTCATCAAAGATGAGTTAAACTGATCAAAAGTTACAGTAAAGACATTTATAATGTTAGAAAATATTCTATTTTAAATAAATGCTGTTCTTTTGAACTTTCTATTCATCAAAGAATTTTGAAAAAAAAAATTACACAACTGTTTTCAACATTGAAAATAATAATTAATATTTTTTGAGCATAAAATCATCATATTAGAATGATTTCTGAAGGATCATGTGACACTGAAGACTGGAGTAATGATGTTGAAAATTCAGCTTTCATCTGAGGAATAAATTACATTTGAAAATATATTAAAATAGAAAACAGTCATTTTAAATTGTCATAATATTTCACAATATTACTGTTTTTTTTTTTTTTTATCAAATAAATGCAGCCTTTGGATAGCAGAAGATACTTCTTTTAAAAACATAACAAATCTTACCGATCTAAAACTTTTGATCATTAGTGTATAATAATCCAAATCAACAGTAACAAACAATGAAGAGAAAAGCTTTTCCTTCTCCTGTCTACTCAGCACTATCAGGATGACGAAAGGTAGATCAGTGACTAAGGCATAGACATGAACTGAGGCAAAGGTATAGCGCTTGACAATGGCAGTAACTCGGTTCATAGGTTATACGAGGCCAGACTGGGGATTGTGAACGCAGGCTGGAGGTTTGACTTCTCACCACAGCTGGGGCCAGTCTGACCGTGTTGGCTTCCACACTGACACACAGCTGGGTCTCGGTGATACTCAGCTCAAGCACTGTGAATGAATATAAAAGAGTGCAGACATGAGCATGAGTCAGCGAGAGTGGGAAAACACGTGTCTGTGTCATCATCAGTTAGTGAATTGTAAAAGGCATCTAGGATTTAGGTTAGGGTTTAACAGGATAAAAGCTAGCTTAAAACATGACTCAGACAGTGCTAATGATTCTGGGAAAAAGTGAAAGGAGTATCCTACATTATTCAGAAGTAGGCCAACAGTTGGCGCGTTTCCATTACAGATTTGCACAAAACTTTTGCGATTTTTTTCTAAATGTCGACAAAAAACTATTGCAAAATGACGGCGTTTCCATTAACCGATGTTATGTGACTAAAACGTAATTTTTTCCTCTTGAGATAATCATTCCAGAAATCATGGAAACGGATGTTGGTAGGTTTACTTATATCCCAGCCACTGCACTGGCCATTATTATTAATCGAAGGAGACGTATGTGTGTTATCCAAGCATTAATGGTAAGGAAAGACCCTTATACTTGTGAACGACTGGTGTTTCTGGGTGTTTCTCACTCATATCTGGTCTTGATTGTGGCATTTCTTTGAGGTTTAGAATCCAGTATTCCTGTAATTCTTTTGTCTTTTATGAATTTAATAAAGAACTCTGTCTCGTATTCTGTCCAAACATACTGCGTTTATCTACGTCATGTGACCTGGAAATGCGCAAAAACTGTTTCCATTGCAGTTTTGCTAAATATTTATTTTACGAATTGCCTGAAAAACCACCTCATGCGAGCTTAAAAACTTTTTTGCGATAAATGGGAGCTTTTGCGAAATTGACGTGTTTCCATTGGACGTATTTTCAATTTGCGCAATTTGAAGGATAATGAAAACGCGGCTTCTGACTACATTTACATACACCCACAAAATGTGATTCTGAGATGTAGGCAATATTGCGATTAAACTTTACCCTCAACACAATACTTCGATCAAATTGATGCAATTAAGCTCATAATCATAGTAACCATAATCAGAATGATAATAATCAGTTATGTAAACACTCATGTACGCACTAAAGTGCGCATGTGCTTGTAACGTTCACGTATGGTTGTCATGCACAGATTCGTGAACATACAGCAGAAAAGATCACATTTTTGTGGTGTTCATGTTGACATCGATGCACAACATGAATATAATGCAGTATTGATGGTCGAAAACATTGAAATGAAGACATTTAAAGGAGCCGTATGTAAGATTGTGGCCAAAACTGGTACTGCAATCACTTTCAAATTACTGTAGAGCGGTGTATCCCCTCCCCCTCCCCCCTGACTCGAGGTTGCCAGATAGGCTGCAGGATCCAGCAGGAACGTAGGCTGTGTGTAGCTGTTGTAACTAGAGCAGAGCTGGCAACCCGGATGCCGAAACACTACTGACTTCATGATTGGTAGATAGGTGGAGGGTGGAGCATCAGGCCAAAACACAACATGACAACATCAACATCAGTTGAGGGCTGCAACTTCCCTTTTTAAATGACAATATCCTGGCCGGACTACTGTTGTCAGTGATATAAGTATTTGAAATGAACATGATTTCTTAATGTCTAGTGACATATCAGGGCCATTTTATGATTAATTGAAATACATTTCTTACATACAGCTCCTTTAAGCGAGGTGAAAACATCCTATATGTCCATATTAATGTGTTTTGCATTTGAGTCGATTAAAACAGTGGCCAGTAACACGCCTACAGTGTGTGAGGTCATCATGTATGCTGTGCATTGGGGTATGTGAATAATGGCGGTAAAAATAACCACAATTCTTAGAGAATAATCAGAATAATACAAATGGTAAGAGGTTTGCTTGTGTGTCATGTAAACATCTTACTGCGATTGAGTCCTTACTGGTAAATAGTCACATTATTGGTGCACATGTAAACATAGTCAGTGAGATTCTGGGTCAACAAAACAACACAAAAAGTTGTTTTCACTAACAGGAATACATGTAAGTGTTGTTCTAAGTACTCCATCATATTAGTCACTCCCTGCCAGCAATCAAGAGAAATCACAGTCTAACAATGTGAACACAAATGGCAGTGTCTCGTGCCAAAGTATACAGACGCCTCCCACCTACCAACTGCATTCAGTTTTCCAGAGTCACTGAGGAAATCCTTTCCTGGAAAAGAAGGAAAAAATCAGTAATACTCTTAGATCAGTGTTACTCGGAAAGCTTTAATTTATGGCTCGCATGGCGGTAAATAATACGGTGATATGATCATGCAGTCAATACAGATATTTCTTAAAAACATGTAGGGCTATAACATAACCCATTAAAAAATTCAAAGTGTCAGCTCTATTGCAAATAATTTCGATCGGATTGTAAGGGGTGGTTTATTCCTTTCGTTTATCCGATTTTTTAATCCGATCGAGAGAACATGTAAACTCAATAGGAGGACGTATGACTTGCTGAACGAGCTTTTCTTCCTGTTGAATAAAGTGTCATATAAATGAGTGTCCCGTCATTCTGAAATTCTCCTTTCACTGCGTCTGTGACGTGAATCAGGACCACGTCCCACCAGTGTTTCGGAGTCTCATCCACAGATGATTGACATTTTTACTGCGTGATAAATATAAGCGGCACAGCAGGGTCATATGCTCATTCATTGTGTCCAAATTATTATGTCTACTGTTTAAAACAAATAACGAACCTATGTAGGATAATGGTTATAAGCGCAAACAGCGGGAAACTTCGTATATTTGTGCAGTGTGCGCATCTGACATATAGGGCTCTATCTTACACCCGGCGCAATGCAGCGCCAAGCGTGCACTAGCAAGTGTTTTTTGCTAGTTTCAGTCTGACGCAGTTATCATTTGCACGTCCATTTTCACGTTGCTATATTGAGGCAACAGAAATTGACTGCGCCATTGACCAACTGAAACCTGGTCTAAAGTCAATGGCACAATATATTTTTTTGTTATTTAGTGAGCGCGTTAGTAGATAGGCAGATCCACAACGCGCGTACACTCTGCTTATTAAACACACAGGGTGTTTAACGCATAACGCACAGCAGTACACAAACATGCCAAATATTTAAAATAAAATGATTACAATGTAAAAGATAATTATTGTGTACATACAGATATGGTGGAATCCGGCTTGTCCCGTAGATGATCTGCTTGCGCACTTTTACCTCGCGCACGAGCAGATCCGTTTGCGCTCGGGAGACGCGTTCGGCCTTTCCACTATCAAATTCCGTCATGTAAATAGTGAATCTGCCATGGCACGAGCGCAACTGGCATTTAAAGGGAATGGGAGATGAGACTCTGATTGGTTTAACGAACGTAAATTTTGTATTTATTGCATTGCATATTGTTTGTTCAGGGATGACAGATTGATAAGCACACATGGTATTTATGACTGGATATAACTTTTGACACTTTGCGGTAAAAGTGGCTCTCCTATTGAGATTTCTGTGTAATTCATTAAACGCCTTGTGATGGGGGAGTGTTGCAATCTGTTAACATCATTAAGAAGAATTTTTGAAACCAGGTTTTTAAAACCCTCACATTTTCATAAAAAGAGATTAAATTATATTAAATTCTCTCTGCTCAGTTTTAATAGAGAATGACAAAGACTTCTGAGAGCCATGAATACAGTACAGCTTTAACTGTGCTCAAGGACAGTGCCACACACATTTTCAAGGCACGGCCTCCAACACAAGGCTATCAAACGGTCTGGTTATCTTATCATGTGCTGCTTTTTAACTCATACATCAAATATTTAATACCAACTAATTCTTGGCTGAGAAACGAACCTGGTAACTGACTTAAGTCCGAACACAGCAGACGACAGGAGCATTGAGAACTAATAAACACTAGTAAATACTAAAAACACATGAAACTGTCAAGTAGTGTACTTAACAATACCTTATATACCTTTAATTAGTAGAGATGCACCGATTGATCGGCTGGAATTGGCAGATTTTCACGTGATCGGCCATGACCAGCGACCGGCCGGTCAGTCTGACATATGCCGATTTTATGCTGGTCAAATGCACTCGGGCGCCGCATGATTAACATCGCGCAACATCAGCATCACACATGCACACGGAACGCACATGTAGGAAACCTCGTGAATTACGGCCGTTTCACACCACAAATGTCAGCGGCGCGTGAGCAGCGCGTTGTTTTTTTCATCGTGCATGTTAATCAAGGAGTGCATTCACACCGGCAGCAAGAGCGTCGCGTGAGCATCAGTGAAGCGCGGGTTTCGGCGCGGGTCTATTTTTGCTGCGCTGCTCACACTCAATTAAAGTGAAAGCACACTTTTGATAAAAAAAAAAGAAAAAAAAAAGAATTCGCACAGAATAAGTATGTCTAGTGTGTTTTAACAAGAACTGGAGTATGTCAGAAAAGAAAACGAAGACTCAAAAATATTTGTAGAAGATTTACCCATTTAAACTTGTTTTCATTATTCCGTTTTGGTTGCAAGAATGGTGAATGAATTGCCATTACCTGTTTTCATACAGAAGTTTAGTTTGCTAAATATATATATATATATATATATATAAAAATTGTTGGATATTAGCAGTGATGGGAATAACGGCGTTATAAATAAACGGCGTTACTAACGGCGTTATTTTTGTCAGTAACGAGTAATCAAACTAATTACTGTTTCCTCCATTACAACGCCGTTGCCGTTACTGTCAATAAAAATGCGGCGTTACTATAATTGAGCTCACTGAAGCGGTTTTCATCCGAGTAGGGTCTCTCTGTGTGTGTGTTTATGAGGCGCCGGACTGGACAAAAGCGAGGCGAATGCCGCGAGCCAGCGCGCTCGACAGTCCGCGAGAGAGACCGCGTGTGTCCGAGAACGCGCTCGACAGTGCGCGAGAGAGACCGAGTGTGTCCGAGCAACGAGCATAAATACTTTATTTATAAATAAATTACACATTTCAGCATTTGAATAATCTCTGTAGCATATTGGTATCATATGCAATGTTTTAATTAGTTTATATAGCCTAACATAAACTCCAAAATAACCTGCAGGGAACGTTCAAACATGGCTATTTGTTTGACCGGTTGTTGTGCGGCAAACACGACTAATTTGGCTAAAATAACCTCTGATGATGACGTTCTCTGTAGGTTATAAAAATAAAGCCCCAAAAGATTATATTTTATTATTATTATTTATGTTGGTACATTGTACAGTATTATATTGAGAGCACTTTTTGTTAAACTTAATATTGTGAGGAAGAAAATACTTCAAGTAGGCTATACAGAATGTCTACCAGTTGTAAAGGTGTGTGAGTTTTATCATTTTAATGATATGCACTAGTGTATGTGGGCTATATTTTCTATTACTATTTATTTATTTTTGGTACATTTCTTAAGAAGCATGTTCTTAATTCATTTAACATTTCATATCGGGGGTATCCAAGAAATTTCTTATATTTAAACTTTTTTTTTTTTTTTTTTAAGTAACGCAATAGTTACTTTCCCTGGTAATTAGTTACTTTTGTAATGATGTAATTCAGTTACTAACGCAGTTACTTTTTGTGAGAAGTAACTAGTAACTATAACTAATTACTTTTTTAAAGTAACTTACCCAACACTGGATATTAGATATGAAAAGAAGGAAATGGTTCTTCCATAACACTGCACTTTAGATGTGTGTGAATTTCCCACACCAGGAGTAATTTATATAATTCTATTTTATAGCGATTATCTGTTCAAAAAATGATCTATGTTCTATGCAAAATGTAAAATGTTCTATTAAAGAAAAGATAGAAAATAAATATTTGTGTGAGCTGTAAAGCTGTATCGGCAGGTCAAACTCAATGAAAAATCGGAAATCGGAATCGGACTAGAAAATTGTAATCGGTACATCTCTATTAATTAGTAACTTTAATTATGCCGGCACAGTGATAATTCATGACAGCACTGCTGAACTCCAATGATCTTAGCTCCTTTCTATTAGTTAAACTGCTCTGAACTGACTATTGCTGACCTTGAGCCAAGGCAATAAAAATATTAGCTCAGTAAAGGAAACGAAGGGATCGGACTACATGAATTGCTTGTCCCTACACTAGAAAGAGGACTCAGTTAAGATTACACAGCAGCTAAATCAGCCACAAAGTGAACTTCACAGGGCTGCCAACTCTCAAGCATTGCGCAATTGACACTTTTCACACGCTCTCACGCCACACATCCATTTTCTCACGCACAGAAAAATTGCGGAGCAAAGAGGTACTTTTAATATTAAACTAGCTCTTAGATTCCGTCAATTTTATTACGAAATTCAGACAAAAATACGTTTGGCGCTTGTAAATGTGACGTGACAGATCGCTGTAGCGCCTCCTCAGTTCAAGTGCACGTGAACCGATCATCTGTTACTTTTTTATTTAAAGATGCAGTACAACTTACCGAAAGTATACATAATATCGACCAATTAGTGTTTTTCAACCACGGAAAGAGGTCAATATATAATAGCAGGAGAACAATTATGTCACATAATGTTACATTTACCTCAGGAAAGCCATTTAATGACCATAGCATGTTAATTGAATAGAAAAAAATAGCTAGAGAGGAGATTTTGCTGAGCACTATATTACATATTTATTCAATTTTTACTTATGTCATTAAATAATTGTTATTATAACAAAAACTGCATTATATTTAATTTCATTTGTTATTTTTTACTTTTAATAATACCAGCAGATTGGGCCCTCTATGTTTACAGCATTAGGTGAGATTATTTTTTTAAATAAAATTTAAAATAAACATGTATCCAAAGTAGTCAATATTGAATCAAAATCGGAATCAAATCACAAGAATGGAATTGAAATCTTGAAATTTTTGTCAAGCAATAATAAAAACTGTATCCAACCAGTCATTGTAACATGTTGTCACTAAACTTCATAAAATTCTATTTAGTTACCAAATGTTTTGACAATCACAATTACACGTATTGTGATGCAATATTAGTTTTTACATACCCACCCCCCCCCCCACCCCCCCACAAAAATCTCACTCCAAGCTAAACTCAAAAGTTGGCAGCCCTGACTTCACCCTGTACTAGGGAAAGACTGTCTTCACAAAAGGCATCAGATTTATTTTGTCAGTGATCAGTTATGTCATTTTCTATTGCCTGTATCATATGAATCCAGACAGGCAAAATTCAGCTTGTAATTGTGTGAACTACAGACATTTAAATATACTGTCCATGGGATATTAAAGTCCCCCTGTGGTGAAAATCCAGCTTTTAATGTTGTTTATATCTCTATGTGGTGTTTTTAATGTGCTTTAAGACAAGCCATGTGCAAATTCATAAGTCAACACCATTGCTGAGTCATTTCTGACGTCACAAACTACCTTGTAACCAATCAGATCAACGAGTGGATCTCTGAGCTGCTGTGAGTGAGTGGAGGCGGGGCTCATTTGCATATCCATAGAACCGCGTATACTAAATGAGGCAAGGGTGTAGAGTTACATTCAAGCTATTTTAAGGCATGAAGAGTTTTTTTTAAACGAAAAAAAATTTAAATGTGTAATTTTGGTGATCAAAGATGCGTTTTAAGGGATACATAATTGACTACAGGGGGACTTTAAAGGGATATTTCACCGCTGGGAAGATGAATGTGTATTTAAATTGGGTCATTTATGTAGTACAAATGTGAAATTATTTTAGAAGTTGGTGCCTTCTAGGGATGGGACGATACACTTAAACTCACGATACGATGCACCTCGATATGCCAGGGTCACGATACGATACGTCACGATACGATATCAAAAAAGAACAAAAAAGAAAAAAAAAGGTAGTGCAGACTAACTTTTTTTTTTTATACATGCCATGGGATTAATCAATGCATGCTGATGAATGATGTATAATAATAATAATTAATCTGCATACCCTAGTTTTGCACAGATGTAACAAGACTGACAGTGACACAATAAGACCTCATGTTAGCATCTTTTTATTTATGTATGTTCTTTAATGTTTGATTATAATTTTACTGTCTTCACATAGGGATGGGATTTGATAAGATTTTATCAATAATAATGCCACTGACGATTCTGATTATCGATCCAATTCTTTAACGATTCTCTTATCGATTCTTGATAGCACTGTGTGGAAAAATGTTTAAAATGCTTTTAAAAAAAAGTGGTTTTATTTATTTTAAAGTTTAAGCTTGAGTTAGCAAACTGTACTTTTTATATAATGTATGTAATAAATAGAACCTTATTGTAAAGTGTTACTGATTAGTTATACACCGATTCAGACGTCTCCTGAGTTCACTGTTGGAAAGATCAGTTGTTTTAACGATTCATTAAAATGAATCGGTTCAAATGAGTCATTATTAGTTCGCGAATTGGACGTGTCGTGCGCGTTGTGTGATTATCCCAGCAGTTAGGACATGGACATCCAAGATTTGTGTCAAGTTGTCAACATAGAAAACATTTCATCACAGTATAGTTTTATTTCGTTTAATTAAAGTGTTGTTTTATGTCAGCTGAATGTCCGGAACGCTTTTCAGAGAAGATAAGGAAACTTATTTAGCACAATTCACACCCAGCAGTATAATTCAGGGAAAAAAAATCTCCGAATGCTCCACACGAAACTTTGGTCTTCTGACCTTTTACCACCGTGTCGATTTATTTTGATTAATATGTGCGAGGGAGAGAGAGCAACACAGCGCCTAGTTTGGAGACGGTGAAGTCATTTACACAGAGAGTGCGCGCGCGCGACCGGCTCTCTCTCTCTCTGGTCGTTCTTTTAGTTAAAACATGCGCCCTGTCACAAACGCAGCCGTTCATCTACATTACTCACCGATCAAATAAGACTTTGGCGGGACAAAAATTCACTTTGGCGGGCGCTAAAACAAGTTCAATGCAGGAAAATTCATGCGTGAGTTTCCATTAGACTCGCACGGTATGTGTGTGTGCTTCAAGATTATGACACAAGTGCTAAGATTCCGATTGGCCAAGAGAAAAAGTGCTAAGATTCCGATTGGCCCAGAGAAATGTAAATTATAAGAATTATCCAATAATGTTTCGCAATTCTAGCCTGCATGGCAGTTTACTGTGAGAAACAAACCGCTGTCTTGACGTGACGACGTACCGCACCGTTCCCCGGATATAATTTTTTTTTTCATTTAGTTTTACCCTGCTTGATCAGCAGATGGTGCTGCCAGCCTGCCACCAACTGTATGTCTGCCCCATATACATACACACACATATAATACACTAAATTATTTATATACTACGCAAATCATGCAGCAGTGCCATCTATCTTTATTTCGCGATCCATTTTTTTCGACCTCGATGCGTTTCGTCACGTTTTGTATCGCGATATTTTGTCAAACGATATTTCGTCCCATCCCTAGTGCCTTCTAGACTGAGAAAAGCCAGAAAATTTATTTTTGAATGAAAATCATGTGGATGAAAGACAACAACTCCCAGAATGCACTTGTTTCGCTGCCCTACGAGGCCACTCCCAAGCCATGCCTACCGGTTACAGAGGGCAGTATCGGGAGAAATGATATGACTAGGCTACTCGAAACTGAAAAGACGGCGTTTTATCGTGAGATCCCCCTATGGGCGGGTTGAAGACATGCGGGACGAGCTCCTCCTACTGGCTGGAGTCTCTCGCCTCTGGCCAAAAAAGCATCAGATGATGCTAAATGATGATTTTTGCGTCATCTGAGGTTTTTTTCCAGACACACAATACAGAAATCTCTCGTCTCAGGGGGACATGAGGGAGGGAAGATTCGAACATACTACCGGGTTTCTACTGATACAAAGCTTAATGCTAATCGGTGAAGTATCCCTTTAATACTCACCTGCTATTAGGTATTGACCAGCTTTGTTCCATTTAGGGGCCAGTTTAGCAGTCACTGAATAAGACAAACAGGTCTGCAGAATGGCAGGCAATACTCTTTGAGGAAGGTTGAGCTACAGGATGAAAAAAGAGAGACTATTAGTAGCACAAAGGCAAAAATGGACCAAATCTGATGTTTTTTTTGTTCATTTGTCACTCAGACGAGTACTGTTGTAACTGTTATACTGTAACCACATGAAATCTAGTCTTTTTCATTCTTGCATATGCGGTCCAAAAATTAAGATACATGTCTGATGTTTTGCAAATGC
Organism: Leuciscus idus; assembly: GCA_021554675.1. Classification (NCBI taxonomy): domain Eukaryota; kingdom Metazoa; phylum Chordata; class Actinopteri; order Cypriniformes; family Leuciscidae; genus Leuciscus; species Leuciscus idus. The sequence continues at coordinate 30,792,452 of CM038642.1, forward strand.
AACCTCAGTCTGAAGAGTCAAATCAGAATTGACATTTACATCAGACTTTAGTTATTCTTCACAATTCTGTTTTTTTCTTTAAAGAAGTTAATCATTTTATTCAGCAAAGACACAACGAAATTGATCAAACGTGACAATAAAGACATTGATATGTTTATATTCCAAATTAATGTTGTTCTTTTGAACTTTCTATTCATCAAAGAATCCTGGAAAAAAAATTATCATCACAGTTTCCACAAAAACATGAAGCAACAAAACGGTTTTCAACATTGATAATAATCAGAAATGATTCTTGAGCAGAAAATCATCATATTAGAATGATTTCTGAAGGATCATGTGACACTGAAGACTGGAGTAATGATGCTGAACATTCAGCTTTGATCACATTACACATATTTCACATTATTACCGTTGCACTATTTTATATCATATAAAAGCAGCCTTGGTGAGCCGTTTTTCTTTGAAAAACATTTAAAATATAAATGGTAGTAGTATATTCTGATGCAGTGGAGACACTGTTCGGGATGGACAAATAGTGTCAGTCTGGGATAAAGGTCAGACTGAACACATGAAACATGAACATTTGAGATTTGTCTGAACAAACAACACACAGACAAATCTCTTTAAACTAACCTGTAGACCATGCTTCTGTGCAAAGGCCTGGATGATGCCTCTCTTGTGAAATGCAATCTAAGACAAAGTGCAGGGGACAATCAGAATGGACAGTTAAACATAAATACAACGTTCATATACATCAGGACCAAAGCTAGAGATCAAGGACTTAAAAGAAGCACACAAACTTCATTCAGACCTTCATTCAATGAATGGAGTTGAATTGCTACAAAGCATGTCATCTTTACCCTTTTGGCAACACAAGCACAAATGCCATGGAAGTTATATAAGCACAACACAGTCAATTATTCACCAGTGTACCCACTGAAGTCTGACAACACATTCACAACTTTTGTAAAAATGTGCATCAGATTCAAATCAAAGCTCTACTGAAGGGGAACCACGGCATCTCGATGGCTGCTTTTAACAGTGTGAAGTGCTGATTTAATTGGCCTTAGTTCAGGACAGGAAAGGAGATGACAGAGTGTGTGGAATGTGCCTCAAATATTTGGCTTCGCACGGGACATGCCTTAGCACGAGCTGTGCTGACACGCACACACACACACACACACACACACGCACACACACACACACACACACACACACACACACACACACACACACACACAGATGAGAAGTCACGCACATGCAACACCACAAACTTCACTGACAGGTGCAAATGCACGCAAGGTGATGCACGTATCACGAACACTGAGGAAAAAAGAAGAGCAATAACACGTACTGACAGGAAAAGCAATATAAATCATAAATGTTTTGCCTGACATGGAATTATTCATACAGTATGTTATTAATTCAAATCATCATTAAATATAATTACGTTACATTTTATTGGAAAAAAAAGTTGCATTTTGTTGTGAGCAAGATTATTAGTTAATTAATCTATGCAAGTACGAATACAATTGAGAGACACGTCGAATGCTAAGTGTACTAAACATTAAATATGTCTTCAGCCTTATTTCTGCATGCACACATCACGTGGAATGTCTGATATAGATTCAATTATGTCAAAAAATTATGCATACAGCAACTCAAATACACTAATCAGACTTTATTAGGGCAATTCTACTTTCCTTTTTGATCCTAATAGGCCTAACACTGCAAATGATCAGATTTCTGTTTTTGTTCATAATTTATCATCAGCAATTACAGAACATGTAACTTGTAAAAACTTTTAATTTAAAAACATTTGTAACAAATGTCACATAAACCCAATATGATAAATATCACGTCACTTTGAAAAACTCCAGATGGTTCTGTGATTGCTTTTATCTTTTCTTTGCATAAAAATGAGAAATGCATTGTTTTCACGCACACCAGGAGGGCAAAACCAGACTTTTCTCCATTACCCGCCTGTCATTCTTACTAGGTTTGTGCTAATGTTGTAAGACTGTGATATAAAAAAACAAAAAACAAATGTAATATACCGGTTCACCTTATTAATGATGTGTATACAGGCGAGCAGGTGAAGCTGGAGTATAAATACAATGCAGTTTCCACTGTTGCTATCATATTCTGGGCTCACCTGCTCGCCTGTATATAGTGTGCATCATTAATAAAGTTGAATTTGGTCGTTTAACACCACTGTTTTAGTACATTAAGGCACTTTCAGAAGTTTTTCAGTGTTTTGACTGTTTTATATGCCGCAACAGGTGCTGCATATGGATCACAAGTGCCCAAAACTTGCACTTTGTTTACATATTTTAGTTTTTTCTTCTTTAGAGAGGTGATCTAAATATGTGTGGCTTGAAACAGATGTAAAATTGACAGGCTTATGTTGCAGTTTTATGGATGTTTTGCCCTCCAGGTCTCTGTGCCAGTCACGTGACTGAAAAGGAAAAATAGTTATTATCCTACACAATTATTTGCTATAGTTTTTTTTACGCCAATCCATTCGATACAATTAGATCAAACTAAATAGATAGTAAAATCACTGCTTAAAAGTAAACGGTTTGGATCAATACTCTCACAAATAAATGCTTAGAATCGAAGTTCTAATCTATTGGCAAAATGATCAAGAATTAGGATACTAGAACAATATGCATGTATATGTTCTCTTGCTCTCCTGTATGATGTACTCTATTTCCTCAATTACAAAATGCAATTGAATCATACATTTAATTTTAAAAATGAATAGTTATATCAATCCACTGTTTATAGCGGCTGTTATCCTCTCTAAGGTCACAGGAGACTGGAGTTTATTCAGCATTTCGGTTATTTTTTTATTTTTGTTTAAAGCTGATTGTAAATTATAACTGATATCACACACACATATACTGTATCATACTTACAGTCATTATAACAGTGATGCCCCCACAATGTCCTAACACAGGTGAGGCAACAACATCTGAATGCAAGAGAACAAGCTCCCTGAAAGAGAAGGAAAAACCATAATACCATAATGTAGAAAAACCATAATACCATGTATATATATATATATATATATATATATATATGAAGAGTTCAGATGCAAAAGCCTCTAAGTGCCATCTGAAATTTTCTTCTAGAATGATCATTTTTATAAAGCTTGTATATTTAAATTAAGTAATTTCACTTAAATGACAATTAATAGGTAATTTGCATGGTCATTTAAGTGAAATTATTGAACTTAAATATACGAGCTTGATAAAAATGATCATTCTAGAAGAAAATTTCAGATGGCACTTAGAGGCTTTTGCATCTGAACTCTTCATATATATATATATATATATATATATATATATATATATATATATATATATATACCAGTAACTCGTATTTTAATACATAATATTTGTCTTTTCACCTGCAGGTTTTCAATTGTTTGTTTCTCAACTCCCCTTCATCGTAAGTATTCGGGAAGAACAGATTTACACAACATAAATTCCTCAGGTCCGGAAGACTGAGGAAAAACAAAGACTGTGTCCCACTTCCACTCATTCTGAAAAGGGAAATCGTGAGGGTTAAACAGGGCAAACTAATAGAGTCACTGATCTGTGACCAAAATGAGCTATTAGTGGTTAATCAGAGAATATTTTGGTCCAAAGATTAAATGAGAAATGACGCTTCCAGAGTAATTCCCTCAGATGAGACAAAACTCCAATAAACAGTTGACTTATAATTTAAGAAAGAAAGAAAGAAAGAAAGAAAGAAAGAAAGAAAGAAAGAAAGAAAGAAAGAAAGAAAGAAAGAAAGAAAGAAAGAAAGAAAGAAAGAACTTTTTACCGCAGAGAGGTTATACAAATATTTTGAGGTAAAACGGCGAAAGCTTTTGGCGGCAAGAGCGAGGAGACACTAAAGGCTCGCGTGACAGTGTTTTAAGTGAACACACACTCTTATCTGACAGAAAAAACTAAACGACATCAACAACAGGCGCCTGAAGCAACGTTAAGGGCAACCCACTTGAATTATCGTGACTAACGGACATCACTAGATTAACGTGATGGCGATAAACTGCAACGTTTCCGTATTGCGTGAGAACTGTCCTCTCGTGAACTTTCGTGAACTTCAGCCGAGTTGCTTCGTGTGCTTCGCCGAAACCTATGACCCAATGAGTTGATTGACAGCCCTTGGTCCAATCAAAACAGACACACTAGGAAACCCAGGCATGATATCATCCAATCAGATTTCGTCTTAAGCGGAATGGGCGTTGCCTGGCGAGTTGGGAAATACATTGTTGGTACTGGTAGTAGGTCCAGTTTTGAAGTAAGTGAAGTGAACGATTCGTAGGAGAACTTATGAAAGTTTCTGAGCAAGTAACACACATTTAAACAAACCAATGGAAAACAACGGAACAGACGAAAAGGGTGTTAAATATTATCGTTTGTCAGAAGTGGAGGAACGGAACTCTTTTAAAAGTACATGGATTATCATTCATAATAAAGTGTACGACGTCACTAAGTTTCTCGAGGAGGTGAGTTTTTAAAATAGAGCCTCAAATGTTCTGTTTGGTGCCAAACACATAGCTAACATTTGCATTATGGTATTGTTTTGGAATTTTGTAATGCATGCATTACGTGTATGGTATTGTATAAACATAGAACCGCTGAATTGGAATTGTATAATGCATAATATAAATAGAATATGTGCATTATAATGCATATTGTTAATAAAAAGTCAGCTCAAAACGTCCAGTACAAAAGTTTACACTGCTCAAGGTGAGCACTGAATGGAGTGACCTTTGCCAAGTGCTATCAAGAGATTTTATTTCAGTAGTTGCATAGTTCAATAATGTGTTTGGTGTGAAATTGACATTAGTTCAGTAACTAATAAATCTCGTTAATCAATCAAATGCACTGCTATTTTTGATTAAATTTGCTTTTGGTGGTCAGATTTGTATGAAGAAAAGCTGTAGTTGCACCACACACTTGCTGTAATTGATCAGATAACCTCTCTAACATTTCACATCTTTTCCTATTATCTATTTATATCATTATCTAGATCTAGAGAACCAGCTATTCTAAAAAAAAAGACCGATAACGATACTAAGTTGGCCCACACTGGCCGATACGGATTAATCAGCCAATAGTTTTTAAAATAGATACTGAATGAAAACAAACATAACACATCAAATAATGCAGAACTTTATTACTAAAATTAAATAAATAAAAAACAGTACTGAACCATGAAAACTTTTTAAATATAAAAAATATGAATTATACCTTGATCATTCACTTCAGTTCATAGTACATTAACTAATGTTAAGAGAAACAACTTTAAAATATAAAAATGTATTAGTAAATGTTGAAATTAACAATGAACTGTACTTTTATTAGGCTAACCTTAGTTAATGTTACAAATGGAATCTTATTGTAAATGGTTAGCCTACCATTTCATATACATCCAAACAGTCATGCTTACATATGGCCATCTTTAAATATCTACACAAAGGCCATACCATTGAAATTAGACGCATGTTTATAATGTATACTCTCACACTCTATTTGCTTCTATTTTAGAACACTTGATGATTAACTAATCAAAATGACAGAAAAAAGGAACTGAAACCGAATGCATTTCTGATTTGTTTATATGTTTCTGTCGGCTGCATGATTATACCGTTTGCTTTCTCATGTCTCTAGCTTCAAATATGCTACTTCGCTGCATAACGAATGCATAAAAGCGATCAGCTGGATATAAACTAATGCAAATAGATGGTAACAATTGTGTGTGTCACACTGCTGTTCTCCACTAATGCAGCATCTAGTCAACAAATTAATAATTGTATAATGATATGAAAACATGAACTGTAATGTACTCTACACATACCGTTTCATTGTCTGTTTTATATCCGCATTTGAAGTGTCTCGCCTTACGTGTCAAAACAAACTCCACGAGGCGTCAGTGTTAGTTTTCATTTGGCCTCTAGAGGCCGCTCTCGTACTGTATAATGACAGCAGACTCTTCTCAGCCGCTCCAGCAACGGACGCAACCCGGAAAACTATCAGTATGGAAATTGCCCATAACAGATAGTTCCAGAAATCGGTAATCGGTGCCGATTAATCTGCAAAGACTATCAATTGGTCGACCTCTTATCGTATGAATGCATGACTCTGTGCACTGATGGCACTTAAAGGGATACTCCACTTTTTTTGGAAATAGGCTCATTTTACAACTCCCCCAGAGTTAAACAGTTGAGTTTTACCGTTTTCGAATACATTCAGCCGAACTCCGGGTCTGGTGGTACCACTTTTAGCATAGCTTAGCATAGATCATTGAATTGGACAAGACCATTAGCATCTCTCTCAAAAAAATGACCAAAGAGTTTCGATATTGCTGCGTCATATCATTACGCCTGCTGGACTCATGGTACGGCAGCAAAGTTTCTTGATTATTACGCAGGAATGAGAGTATAGTTCCTAGCCATATCAGCCTAGAAAAGCGCAACTTTTCATTTTCCGTCGGTCTTAGTACACGATGTAACTACAGAAGAGTCAAGTTTTAAATAGGAAAAATATCGAAACTCTTTGGTAATTTTTTTGAGAGAGATGCTAATGTTCTTGTCCGATTCAATGATCTATGCTAAGCTATGCTAAAAGTGGTACCGCCAGACCCGGAGTTCGGCTGAATGTATTCGAAAACGGTAAAACTCAACTGTTTAACTCTGGGGGAGTTGTAAAATCAGCCTATTTCCAAAAAAAGTGGAGTATCCCTTTAAATCAACTGATAACTTCCTAGGGAACAGTTTTAAAAGAACAATCAAGTACAAAAGGGATTTATAGATCTTTGCTTTTGAGTTTGATCTTCTGATGTGTTTGCTGATGTCCACAGCACCCCGGAGGAGAGGAGGTGCTGCGAGAGCAAGCGGGTGGAGACGCCACCGAGAGTTTCGAAGATGTCGGCCACTCGACAGATGCACGCGAGATGGCCAGTTCTTTGCTCATAGGAGAACTGCATCCAGTAAGTCCACCAGAAATCAGGACTATTGTTGAGCATTAGTGTGAAGAAGACATTGTGTGCTTTCTGACATTTCTGCTTTTGTGAATATACTCTATTTACAGAAATATAAAAAAAAGTATTTCAATATAGAAATATTTTAATAATTTCTTATTAAAAGTAAATCAAGAAAAACTGAAAGGCTAGACAATTCCACAGCAGCTCCTAGTAAATGAAATTGAGGCTTTGAGGGATAGACACACATTTCTTCAGTGGGTTGTACTGTTATTCAATGTGTTTTTGTATTGTTCTGCTGATGAAACACTGCAAAAATATCTTTCCAAGAGATTTCAGTAAACAAAAAACTCCCGACAATATGAGCTGTGGAAAATTATGAGTGATCTAGGAGCTTTTTACAGCGGATGCCATTGAAAACACGGTAAGTATATCCCTCATAGCCTTGATGGTGCAGCTCTGAATAAGGTTATATGGAAGCTTGTTTCTGCCACAGAATAAAAATAAAAATAAAAAAAGGTAACTGCGACTTTTTATCTCACAAAACTTTTTTTTTCTCAGAATTCTGAGATATAAACTTTAGAGATTTTTTTTCCCTCAGAATTGCGTGTTTATATTTCACAATTCTGAGGAAAAAAAGTTGATGAAGTTTATATCTCGCAATTCTGAGATAAAAAGTCAGACTTACGACACAAACTCACAATTCTGAGATAAAAAGTATGATTTATGAGACAAACAAACAACTCAAAGTCAGACTTACTAGACATAAACATGCATTTCTGAGATAAAAAGTAAGACTTATGAGGTAAAAAGTAAGACGAGACATAAACTCACAATTCTGAGATAAAAAGTCAGAACTTTAAATTGTAAACTTTTTTTCTCAGAATTGTGAGTTTATATCTTGACTTGCAATTTGAACTTTATATTTCGCAGTTAAAAGATTATATCTCACAATTCTGAGAAATTGAAAAACTAAATTTTGAGGAAAAAAAGTCACAATTATTTTTTTATTTATATTCTGTGTCGGAAACAAGCTTCGATTGAGCTCTTGAGGGCTGTTATTTTAAATTGTACCCTGCATGTTTTTTCAAAGTCTGTTTTGCATCTGTTGCTTTGCAACCATCAGTCAGCACTGGGAGTCTGGCACACAAAAACACATGAATAATCATTAATGATTTATAGTTTCAGTGAAGGGATTACATCACACCTATAGATGCCAATGGTAACCTATGCAATTTACAAATATGTACATATATCCAAAAATACAACCAAAGTCACAAACTTCCCGATCCCCCTGAGATATCTGGGAATGTTCCATGAAAAGTCTGTTGATTCATAGTTGTATCTAACGAAATCCGAGATGTTTTCATAGACCTCCAGGGGCTTGAGATACTATCAATAACCTGGAATCCAGTTGTATTCCTCTCGAAGGACCTGTAATGCTGCTGGATTTAGCACACAGATGCTATCAGGGAGTTTCTGTGTCAGGAGTGGAGCAGAGTTGTGCACCTTGCAGAAATCAATTCAGAATGCATTTTAAATTCTAGTTCATTTGGTTGTGAGATAGCAAACTGCATGCAGAACAGTAATTCAATTTTAAAGAAGTAGAATTAAAATGAATGAAATTCAAAGAAATGTATAGAACTGCGGTGAGGTATTTTTTGATTCATAATAACAAATCTTTTTCAGGTTTGATCACAGGAAGAAATTACAAATTTAAAACATATTCAAATAGAAAACAGTTATTTTACATTGTAATAATATTTCACAACATTTACTGTATTTTTGATCAAATTAATGCAGCCTTAGAGCAGAAGAGACTTCTTTCAAAAACATCTTACCAAAATATTTGAACAGTTGAATGTCATGTGAAAAAGAAAGTAAACCCTTTAATTTCTATGGTTTTACATGTCGGGACATCATAAAAAAATCATCTGGTCCTTGGCAAATAGGGCAAATACAACCTCAGATGAACAACAACACATGATATTACACTGTGTCATTGTTTATTTAACAAACACTAGGCCAAAATAGAGAAGCCATAGTTGACAAACTAAGTACACACTTACTGCTTCTATAGGAATGAAGAGGGTTAGTATCAGTCAGGCTCTGCTAATTAAATGTCTTTGATTAATTGATCATTAGCAAACGTGACCAACTCTATAAAAATTCTGGTGTGTGTTAATACAATACCAAGGAGGAAAGACATCAGCAATGATCTTAGAGAAGCAATTGTTCCTGCCCATCAATCTGGTAAGGGTTACAAGGTAATTTCCAAACAAATTAAAAGTCCATCATACAGTGAGGAAGATTATCCACAAGTGGAAAACGGTCAAGGCGGTTGCCGGACGTCCCAGCAAATTCACCCTGAGGTCAGACTGTGTAATGCTCAGAGAAACTGTGAGAAACCCAAGAGCTACATCTCAGACTCTACAGGCCTCAGATAGCATGTTAAATGTTAAAGTTCATGACAGTACACTTAGAAAAAGACGGGACAAGTATGGCATGTTTGGAAGGGTTGCCCGGAGAAAGATTCTTCTCTCTGAAAAGAACATGGCAGCACGGCGTACGTATGAACAGTTACATCTGACACAAGACTTCTGGAACAATATCCTTTGGACAGACGAGACCAAAGTGGAGATGTTTGGCACAGAACATCAGCACTAACGCCTCATACCAGCTGTCCAGCACTGTGGTGGAGGGCTGAGGATTTGGGCTTGATTTGCAGTCACAGGACCCGCACCTTCAGTCGTAGAGTCGACCACAAACTCTGAAGTCAAGCCGATCTGTCCGACAGCTGAAGCTTGGCTGAGACTGGGTCCTGCAACAGGACAATGATCCGAAGCACACCAGCAAATTTACACCAGAATGTCTGAAAAAGAAAAGATCATAACATGTACTTAGTTTGTCACACACGGCTTCTCCATTTTGGCTGTTTTTGTTAAAATAATATTTTTTTAAATCCCGGTGTAACGTCATGTCGTTGTTTATCTGAGGTTGTATAATTTTAAGACCTATTTAATGGTAATTAATTTTTCTTTGTCAATAAAATGTGAATTTTTTTTGATATTTTGTCTTATCATGCCTCTCCTCTGCTTTCCTCTCAGGACGACAGGGACAAGATTCCCAAACCACCAGTACGTAAAGCATTTTTCAAATCATATTTTCTCTCCATGTTCCTGGTTTTAACAAACAAACACAGCATTTTTGTCTCACATTTGGTAAGAACCACCTAAAAATGCATTTGGTTTTCTGTTGAACAGGAATCGCTTGTAACAACCGTACAAGAAACGACAAGGTAAGTTTGTATTTATGCACAAACATGCCTAAGAACATCTGAGGGTTTAGATATATCTAAGAAATCCAGATTTCTTGTTACACACTACATCTTTTTGTCTTGTTTGAGTGAGGGATCATGTTCTTTTGAGTCCATTGTTTATAATTTTTTACTTTCCATTGTAGTTCAGAAACAGCAAGTATCCGGTTAATAATTCAAGCTAATTACCAAGTGCTTTGTTCCAAATCTTCTGTTTCATCTCTTGTTCCAGCTGGTGGTCAAACTGGTTGATTCCTGCCGTCGCCGCGGTGATTGTCACGTTCATGTACCGCATTTACACCGCAGAACAGGCATGATGGGATGAAACTACAGTACCCATAATCCATTTCAGGTTTAACCATTACCATTAAGATTCTACAAATGAAGGCAACTTTTGTGTTAGTTTCAATGTTTGTTGTCAAGTTTATCCCTTGAGATTTAATTCCTGATATGCAGATGTATTTTATGACAAATTAAAGCATATTTTAGATCTACTTTGAGCATTATAAATATGTACGCTAAAGATGAAGTTTTGGTTGTCTAATTGTTTTTCTGTTGTGTAAAACTGTGTATATCATTATTCAGTTGAAATATCCAGGCTGAAATATACTGAATATTATCACATGCGTAAACACAACGGTTTGTTCCTCAAAGAAATCATTTAACTTCACTTGAAATGCATCATTTTCACATGTAAGTTGATCCTACTTGGACCAGGGAGAAATTATACAAATTATTTAGATAATTTCTTTTTTTTTTTTTATGTATGAATAAAATGGAAGATGATATTGTTTATTAAAATCAGGTAATTATTTAATCATTAACATGGCAATTGTGACAGATGCAAGATTAATTATTATTATTAGCTGCTGATAATCATATTAAGCTCCAAAAAAAAAAAAAAAAAAAAGATACTAGATTTTGCATAAATAAAATGAAGATTATTTTTAGGACCATTAAGATTTTTTTTGAATTGTGACATTATTTTTATGACAATCAAGTATATGTTTTGCCGAGTTATCATCTGCAATTTTTATTTTGCATTACAATAATGTTCATTTGTCTTGAAAATAATGTTGCAATGCAAAAACGGTCTTCGTTTGTTTTATGCAAAACATAATCTAATATTTCTCTTTTGATTTTGTGGAGAAAGATGAAGCTAAACTGTTCAGAATGTGATTGTACACTATCTAACCAAAAGATATCATTATGTGCTTAATAAAGGTAAGTCTTTTAGTCAATCAGCATAAATCTTTAGTGAAGAGCAACACTGGTATAGTTGTGAGTCGATGTGCCATGTAAATGCACATCAGTGAACCCCCTTGAACGGTGCTTATACATTCCCCTTCTTCTTGTTTCTTGTTTTAAACAAACTGAATGTAATATACTTGTATATGATAAAAGATACAAGCAACTTTCCCATATCCATGTTGATCCAGATGTTTGCAGTGTCTTCATTGCTGCTGCCACACACACTAATACTGATGTGAGAGAGTCACACACTGTAACCTGTGGCTCAAATCATTCAGCTTTACTGTGTCCCAATAAACAAAGAAACTGCTTGTGTGACTTGCTGTAAACTCATTTCAGTAAAAAGTTTTCCTTATGCATTTTTATACAATTTCCAAAAGGGGTTTTTCGAGGCGATGCAACAGAAGAACCATTCAGTGAATTGAAGAACATTTTGAATAAACTATTTTCCACTATAAAGAACCGTTTGTTCTTTCATGGATGTTAAAGTTTTTAATGGAACCATAGATGCCAATAAACAACCTTAATTATTAAGTGTATACAGTACAGGTCAAAAGTTTGGAAACATTACTATTTTTAATGTTTTTGAAAGAGGTTTCTTCTGCTCATCAAGCCTGCATTTATTTGATAAAAAATAAATAAAATAAAAATAATAATATTGTGATATATTATTACAACTTAAAAGAATAGTTTTCTATTTGAATATACTTTAAAAAATAATTTATTCCTGTGATGCAAAGCTGAATTTTCAGCATCATTACTCCAGTCTTCAGTGTCACATGTGACATCCAGTCTATCACATGATCCTTTAGAAATCATTCTAATATGATGATTTATTATGAGTGTTGGACACAGTTCTGCTGCCTAATATATTTGATGAATAAAAGGTTAAAAAGAACTGCATTTATTCAAAATAAAAAACAGATATTTTCTAATAATATAAATCTTCTTTACTATCACTTTTTTTTATCAATTTAACACATCCTTGCTGAATAAAAGTATTGATTTATTTCAAAGAAAGAAAAATTACTGACCCCAAATTACTGACCAGTAGTGTATATTGTTGTTACAAAAGATTTCTATTTTTAAAACATTTGCTTTTTTTATTTTTATTTTTTATCAAAGTATCCTAAAAAAGTATCCCAGGTTATGAAAAAATATTAAGCAGCAGAACTGTTTCCAACTTTGATAATGAATCATCATATTAGAATGATTTCTAAAGGATCATGTGATAGACTGGAGTAATGATCCTGAAAATTCAGCTTTGCATCACAGAAATAAATGATCATTTAAAGTATAATAAATTGAAAACCAATTATTTTAAATCGTAATAATATATCACAATATTACTCTTTTTTTTTCTGTATTTTTGATCAAATAAATGCAGGCTTGATGAGCAGAAGAAACTTCTTTCAAAAACATTAAAAATAGTAATGTTTCCAAACTTTTGACCTGTACTGTATAATGGCCCCAAACAATATTTGAACGCTTTACAGTAAGACGGAACATGAATGTCATTTCATTATATGATACCATATCAAACCAAGCAACATTTATGATTAAAAAAATAAATGTTAGTGAGGGTTTTGAAATCAATGGATATTGACATTTTGTAATTGACTTCATACATGCATTAAAAATCAATTTGTTGGTGAGAAATCATCTAAAAATGACAGTTTAAGTAAGTTCTGAGAAAAGGTATAGCAGCATTTAAGGATAGATATCTGAACTGGTAGTTTGTTATCTAATCTAATGGAATGACATTCAGAAGTGTGAAATAGTTTATGTTTAGACCTTTAGTATCAGGAAATGTTACAACACTGACATCTGCTGGAGATTAGAGATGCTGCAACATCACTGGAAAGCCACTCATCTCAGTGTCATCGGCATGAAAAATAGCTTTAAATGGAGAGCCACAATATGTTCTCATAGTGGAACACAGTTAAATATAATTTACTATTAATACAAGTCCTTATTATTATCATCAGCTGGCATCTCATTTAGCTCTTTATCATCAGTGTCTACAATTCTCTGGTTTAAAATGTCAATTTAGCGTGGCGGGTCATCGCTCACATCAATGTGACATGTGTAAATTAAAAGTCTCACATTTTTACTTTAATGTTTCAGCTTGTAATCACATCTAAATGGCTTTGGACTACGTTACACCATATATTTGCTCATTACATGTAAACATGTAAATAAAAAAGCCATTCTAGACCAAGTGTACCTGTCCACTCCTGCTGTAGCTGGTCATTAATGGTGTTGTAACTTCGCAGTGTGTTTGTTTGGTCTGATAACAGCATGTTTGGAAGCTCTCACTGACCCGTGGTCATTAGCTGAGAGAGCAGCCCAAAGTAAAGCTGCTGTACTGACACACACGCACACGCACACGCACACACACACACACACACACACACACACACACACACACACACACACACACACACACACACACACACACACACACACACACACACGTTGTGGTGTGTTTATGCTTCTGCTGGTTACATCTGAAGCCTGTTTCCCAGTTCCAGCAACTGCAGGTTTCCATCTAAACCACTCTCCGGATGTACTGGTGTCTAGCGCTGCAGGGAACACACACATGCAGATATTTAGACTCAATAAATGGGCAGATCCACAAGACGTCAAAGTATCAAGCTTTACATATTTCACCAAGCAGAAACACATGATTTGAGTGATGGTTGAGTGGGAGAAAACAGACAAATCCAGGAAAATCAGCCACTCGCTCTGTTTTCACTCCGTCTTCACACAATAGGTGTGTCCCAATTTCTGTACTTAAGCACTATTCTAGTACAAATAGTGCGAGTAGTGTTCACACTGAAAATAAAAATAAAATAAAAAGTGCTCTTTAAATACACGAATGATGCACTTAAAGGGATTGTTCACCCCAAAAAAAAAAAATTCTGTCATCATTTACTCACCCTCAAGTTGTTCCAAACCTTCATGAGTTTCTTTCTTCTGTTGAACATGAATGAAGAAATTTTGAAGAATGTCGATAACCAGACAGTTGACATGCATTGACTTCCATAGTATTTTATTTCCTGTGCCGTCAACTGTGTTTTATATTTTACATTCAACAGAAGAAAGAAACTCATAAAGGTTTGGAACAATTTGAGGGTGAGTAAATGATGACAGAATTTTCATTTTTGGGTGAACAATCCCTTTAAGTGGGGATTGTATCTCGTATCATTCGGGTATTTAAAGTGCACTTTTTCTTTTGTTTTAATTTTCAGTGTGAACACTACTCGCACATTTGTACTAGAATAGTGTATACGTACAGAAATTGAGACACACCTATTGTGTGAAGACAGTGAAAACAGAGCGAGTGGCTTATTTTCAGAAAAATCAAAGGCTGCATCTGAAATCACACACTTATAGTAGATGAGAAATAGTCTATGACAAGAGAAGTATGTCTGAATTCACAGTACTCATAAAAGAGTAGACACAAAGTCCCTGGATGACCTACTTCTTCCAGCGATATTCTGAAGTGTGCATATGATGGACACTTTACTATCCCATGAGGCCACAGGAGAGGATTTATGAATGGCAGTGAGGCGATACACTGTCCCTGTCCCAAATGGCACACTTTATGTGCACTTGCGGTCTTGTGGACGTAACGCCCAGGTATACTTCATTTCCCGCCTTCCGCGCTGTCTCACACACAGTTGACTGCGCAAGCCTTTCAAACTACACTGTAAAAAATTATTTTTTGGTGAAGTAAATACTACTGAAAAAAAAACAATGTAATTTACATGAAAAAGTTAGTTCAGGCAAGAATTAAAAAAACGAAGTAAATTCCATATCAGTACTTAATTCAAGCGAGTAGAAATGAAAGCGTAAATATCAACTCAATAAAATGAAGTAAAAATTACTCAACTTTTCTGATACTGGGGTTCCCATCATGCACTGGACCTTGAATAATTAATGAGGTTCATTTTTCACTGGTTTCCAGCTGTATTTACACTGTTTTATCATTGCTTTTGTTGTCAGGATTAGTAACTTGCCATTTTGTGACATTTCGAGTAAATTTTCTGCTCAAAATGACACATTCAAACACAAAAACGATCCATGAAATGTTACCGTCATTGTGTATTGTCTACCAAGTATTGAGGTCTTTGCATTCACATGATGCTTAACATCTGACATGATGTAGCATAAATTACTTAGATAATCTAAGTAAAACACATACTATAAATGACAGGTATAATTCAATATTATTGTTTGAGTGAAATGTAATGCAAAGGAAATTTCAACTAAATCGATAATAATCAACCTTTTACTAGCCAAGTTAAAATGACTTATTTTCTTTGTTACTTTCACTTAACTATGTTAAAGGGATAGTTCACTTTGAAATTCATTTTTGGTATGTTTTAGCTTACCTCAAGGGCATCCAAGATGTAGGTGTCTTTTTTTCCGCAGTAGTTTCAATTTTGATATTTTTAGGTCAAACCGTTCTTGTCTGTCAGTCATATAATGCAGGTCTATGGTCACGGTCTCAAAACACAAGCACAGAGTCCAAATTAAAACAATTCCCCGTCGTCCAAATTAAACAATTCCCCATCGTAAGTACACATTGATGGCCTAAGACACGAAACGAGCGGTTTGTGTGAGAAAACGAACAGTATTTATATCGTTTTTACCTCTTATACACAGACATGTCCGAGTGATCTGATCTGACGTGTGCGCAGACTGGTGCATAGATATATACACACTAGATCGCCTTGTCTACGGCAGTTTATTGGAACGAATGTCTTTAAGGCGACATCTAGTGTATATATCTATGCACCAGTCTGCGTACACGTCAGATCAGATCACTCGGACATGTCTGCGTATAAGAGGTAAAAACGATATAAATACTGTTCGTTTTCTCACACAAACCGCTCGTTTCGTGTCTTAGGCCATCAATGTGTACTTACGATGGGGAATTGTTTAATTTGGACGACGGGGAATTGTTTTAATTTGGACTCTGTGCTTGTGTTTTGAGACCGTGACCATAGACCTGCATTATATGACAAGAACGGTTTGACCTAAAAATATCAAAATTGAAACTACTGCGGAAAAAAAGACACCTACATCTTGGATGCCCTTGAGGTAAGATAAAACATACCAAAAATGAATTTCAAAGTGAACTATCCCTTTAAGTAAAGTTTACTTAATTCCATATTCCAAGTAAATTTAACTTAAAGATTTCTAATTAAAGCTACTGATAAATATGTTTAGGTTTTTACTTGGCAAATCTTTGTAAATTTACTAGCATTTTCTGAGTGAAAAAAGTTGCCTAGCTTTTTGCAAGTAAATCCTACTCCAATTTTTTTCAGTGTATCCTCCTTTGTGGCCGATATACTCACTACGCGTTTTTGCCGAGCCCATATTGAAGCGAGCTCTGCAGAAAACTTCTGCCTAACTATCGTGCGAAAGTGTGGACTTGAATGAAGATCACGAGGGCTTAGGCCTCCATTTGAGACAGGGCCACTGAAGCTGGAGGGTCACATGATTATTATGACAGCATGGGGGATGTAGTACATCCAGATTAGATTCATACACACATTCATACTGTATACTCAGACTATTTCATTCTCAAAGTAATTACTTTCAAAATAAGTATCTACTCAAGACAGTGTGTGATTTCGGACACAGTCGAAGTGTGTAATGTTGGACACTTCATGCACTCTGTGGATGACTAAATAAACTAAATAAACCTGGATGACTAAATAAACCTTATAAAATTCATACATACACTAGATGGTTGAGTACATAGTGTATAGAACAAGTGCATAATATTGTGTCATTTGGCACAATACTGTCAACTACTGTCTGGAACAGGGCAGAACATGATTTCACCAAGTGCAACATGTTCCTCTATCATCATTTGTTGATCCTGGAACAACATTAGAACCGACCAATCAGATTTGAAGGAGAAGTTTACAGTTTATGTCAAGTTTAGGCTTACAAGCAGTGTTAGATGCTTCTACATCAGTGTTATCCACCATCATTTCCCTCTGATTTTAGGGTTAGGTTTAGGGGTACGGATAGGGTTATGGTTAGGAATACATTTTCGGATATCAATGTTGTTCCAGGATCAACAAAATATGTTGACCCACACTGTACATTTTTTTATGATCAATAGGTTATAAGAACATGTTTTTACATTGCTTTAACTCATCAAAATAAGCGAAGCAATTTTCTACTTTTTTTATAAGTTATATACAAGATTCAGCTATTTTTTCAAGTCAGTTTAATGTAATTAAAGTTGAAATTGATATTGAAATTGAAACATCCAAACTGATTATACTTAAAAATTTAAGGCAGCAACGTGTCTAACTTAGCAAAACAGGAAGTGTGTGGAACAGCAAGTGAAAATAGACAGTATGACACAAGTTAGAAACCCAGTGATGTTAAACTGAACATCAAAACTCTTGGAACGCAGCGTGACCAATCAAATCTGAAGACCAGAACTGTTTTATAAAGCATTTAAAAAAATACAAAATAAAAACTCATTACAGTTTGTACTTTTTATTGGTTGCGTGATTGATTGATTGATTGATTGATTGATTGATTGATTGATTGATAAACAAAAGTACTGTAATGTTGAACATTTTAAAATGTTTTAAATTATTTATCAATTTAAGTCCATTAATAAATTATATTATACAATATAAGTTTGTAAATACATAAATCATCACACTAGAATGATTTCTGAAGGATCATGTGACAATATAAAGACAGAAGTAATGCTGAAAATTTTGTTTTGATCATTTACAAGATATTCACATACAAAACAGCAATTTAAAATTATAATAATATTTCACAATATAACTATTTTTACTGTATTTTTGGATCACATCAATGCAGCATTGGTGAGTATAAGAGACTTATTTAAATATATATATATATATATTATTCCAATATATTATTCCAAACTTTTGACCACTAATGCATATATTACATACTGGGGGAAAATAAGCTCAATCATCTAAATAATGTTTCGATGCAAACAATCTTAATGGTCCAATGGTTCCAAAAATAGGCTTCATTTTCTTTTCATAGAGTGAAATGGTTTTGACAGTTTCTATGAGATTCCCCTAAATATATTTTTTGCATATATTAAAGGTAAGCCTATATTTATTGCATATTTAATGAATATAAAATACTAGATAACTAACCCTAACTGCGCCAGTACCAGGATTTTCAGCAGGAGCCATGGACTAAAATTAGGCAGATTAGATATATAACACATTATACATCGTTTTTATAAAAATAAAAACTGCATGATGTTGTATCACATTACAATCAGTTACAGTAGTATTCTTCATATGTTATTATAAATCCTGCTTTTTTACAGTGCGGGTTGGCAGGGAGTGACCCCAAGTCTCTTTATAGGAACTTCATCGAGTTGTTCTGTTCCTAAAGAGAGTGTAAACGTGCATGTTGACATTTGTCTGTTTGACTCTGGTTATAGAGCCAGTGGTATGTGGGCGTAACCAGTGTGTAACTGATTACTACAGGACTGCAGTCTGCGCGTATATACACATGTGGAGCTGTTGTTTGTTACCAAGTCTTCACATACCCTCGAAGTGATTCTCCTGGAATGATACATTCTGTCATTGAACATTACACACCTGAATGATGAGCATAATGAACGAGGAGCAGATGGAGAACGGAACGGACTCCGATGACGATCTTCAACCCGAGGAGATTCCCGCGTACCTGAAAGACAGGAGAAGAGCCAAGTCGTTACCTGCGTATCCAGATCAGGCGAATCTGTACCACCAGATCTCCCATAGCTGCAGGAAACGCGTGAAGTTCGCGGACGCGCTCGGGTTAAATCTGGCGAGCGTCAAACACTTCAGCACGAGCGAGGATCCTCAGATTCCAGCCAAAGTGTTTAACAGGCTGAAGAGTTTCCCCCTTCATAAGGACCGAGAGTTCATGGATGACTTGTGCATGAACATCAAGTCCACTCTGGCACTGGACTGTCTGGTCCCGACGTTCAAGATGCCCGTGGAGTCCGGAGACTTGGAGACGCGGCTCACGCGCTGTCGCGTCGCGCTGGAAAGCGTCACGGTCACACAGTTTGATGTCCGCGGGATCATACGGGCGATGGGAAGGAGAGAGGTTGGGGTCAGGTATACTTTCAACGACTGGCTGTCGTTCGTGGACGCGCAAGCCATCCCTGTGCCCACCGACACGACGCACGGAGCGCGCTTCTCCTTCACCATGTTCACGCCTCCTTTCTTAGATCCGAGCGCTTCTGTGCACTTCGCCGTGTACATGAGGGATGGTAAATCTGAGTTCTGGGACAACAACGATGGGCTGAACTATTCCCTGAAGTACCACAGCTCGTCATCCATTGAGACCGCAGCTTTCCACGCGATATGAAGGGATGCGCTTTTACGCACGGCACGCTGCGCCACATCTGTGCGTTTTGACCTCACAACTGACTGATATTACAAAACATACATGAATGTGCTCTCAAGGGGATATCAACGCTCACGGTTATACTATAGAATGGACTGATAATTCAAGTCAAGTCATTTCTATAGCGCTTTTTACAATATATATATATATTTGGAAGCAGCTTCACAGTGATAAACAGGAAAATAGCAATCAATGATCACCAATCAAATATGAGACAATTCAAAATTGGAAAAAAATGGAAAACTCTAAAAAGACAGTAGCCTAGTGTCAATATTCAGCTCAATTCAGTTCAGTTCAACAAGTTCAAAACTGAATGATGAAACGAGTTCAATTCAGCCAATCAGAAGAGCGTCGTTATTCAGCTCGAACTCAGCCAGTTCAGTTCAATCCCAGTGTTGATGTTGCATGATTGGTCAATTATCTTGATTGGTTCAGCTCAATTCAGTTAAGTTTTGTTCTCATCCAATAGTGTGAAAACAATTTGATGACATTACTGAATATTAAGTTCAGTAATAAAAGTATTGTCCTAGTATTAAAATGTTTTAAATGAATAGTAAAAAAAAAAAAAAATTGTTGTTCCAATCTCATTTGACTTTCTCTTTCCTTGGGAAGCAAGTTCAGTTTGAGTTCAGTTTAGAGCATTTAAACACATGGTAACAATGAAATGTGACGCTTTTTCAATATGCAAATCAGATCTTTAGTGAGACAATGACTTAAATGGTGGACTGTTTCTCACTCACATGAAGTTATTGTATGATTCCAGGAGACTAACTCCCGGTTTCACAGACAAGGCTTAAGCTAGTCTTGGTCTAAAATGCATGCTTGAGCTGTTTTAACTGAAAGCAACTCACACTGACATATCTTAAAGTATGTCACCGCCATTGTCTCAAGATGCACATCAGTGATGTGTTCTTCCCCCTAAAGCACAAGGCCTAATCCTGGCTTAATCGAAGCCCAGTCTGTGAAACCAGGCCAATGGTGCAGAAGTTGTCTGGACTGCTTTATTGTGTCTTTTTGAAGCGTGACGTGATGTTTAGGAGACTGTTGCATGGAGAAGAGCAACTTGGACATTCTCCACAACTTCTCCTGTGTTCCAGAAGAAAGAAAGTCAGATAGGTCTGGACTTACATACGGATGAGTAAATGATGACACAATTTACATTTTCAAGCAAGTCCAAACAAGGCATGGATTGCAACCTGCACTATGCTGGTTTTCTTTCACAAATGAGTCATCAGTGTCATTTATGAATAACATCAAACATGTTGTTTCCATCATGGCTGCACAGTTTTTGACACTGTGAAGTTCGTTTTATTGCAATGCAGAGACATATCATAGGGGAAACAACACAGCAATGCATTATGGGATATTATCAGTTACATTTGGGACAACCAACAGATGCTGCTGAAATTTGCTTCTCAAATTTAATTCAATTATTGATGCTTTTGCTGCATTGGACTTTCAAATTAAAATGTCAATGTTGAAATTCAACTGTCAAAATGTATTCATTCACTTTTATTAAAAACAAAAGCACATTAAAAGACACCAGAATAAAGGGTTAATAACACAAAGTGTATAAATCATTCTAGATTGAATGGCATTGAGAGTTTGAAGACATCAGAACTGAACGTTTACACTTCTCTCAGCATGAGGACAGAGACTGGCTGTGTCGAAAGTAAAGTCAGTCAATAATAAGTCTATGTTTATGCATATGAGATACGCTATCTATCATTGTAACTAAAGTCCAGCTTTGCCAGAGTTTTTCCTTACATTGGTTGTTTGACTACGGGCGACATTCTGTTTGCTATATGCAATATGCCAATATTCTTAATGTATTCATTTACCAGCTGGATTATACTCAGTGAATGATGCCTGATTATGTGCAGTATTGTGGATGTATAGATCAGAATAGAAGGATGATTGACACTTGATGTTTCTGCTCTGTAAATAAAAAGCTCAAATAGTTGCATAAACTGCTTAGACCATTCTTTAAAAAAAGTAATTAATTTGTTTCTTCAAAACTGGTCCTAACTTTTTAAAGTCAGTTGCATGACGGCCTGGTTTCACAGACAGGGTTTAGATTAAGCCAGGATTAGGCCTTAGCTCATTTAAGACATTTAAGTATGGGTTAGGGTTAGGGTTAGGGTTAACTACCTTAGAGAAACACATCACTGATGTGCATTTTGAGACAAAACAATGGCAGTGAGATATTTTCAGGTATGTCAGAGCAACTTGCTTTCAGTTAAAACCGCTCAAACATGCATTTTAGTCTGAGACTATCTTAAGCCTTGTCTGTGAAATCGGGGGAAAATGTTTAATTGGTGTAATTTTAATCAGAAAATTAAGACTGATTACCTCTTGTTTAAATGCTATTGGTCACACTAGTTCTCAAGACACTTGCCTTAACACACTGGCTAAGTTTATGCAATTATATAAGAATTGGTTGTTAGAAAATATTACATAAGAATAATGACTATTTAGAAAATGAGGGTATAATATTTACCAAGAGTTGGGCATTGGTCTTTCGGTGAATGCAAATATTTCAGCTGCTAAAAGGCAACTATGATTTTTGTTGTTGTTGATATTTTGCTTTAATGTCACAATACAATAACATACTCCAGCTGCGAATAAAATATTCACTAAAGTCTTATTTTAATTCTCATTAACAGTGCAATGATTAATGCAAGTCGCCTCTGTGAACAGTATCTGCCTCATGAATAAATGTAAATGCGCATGCATAATTTCATTCAGATCTCCACATCTCTGTTTGCATGATGCACTTGTAACTGGGCCACATGTTTTGGCTTTGAACATACGAGTTTTAACAAAACTGTTTGCTTTTGCTGTTCGTAGACATTGAGTAATGTGATCTTTATACCGTCCCCATGTCTTACTAGGCCATCATAAGCTATTTTTAACCGTTCGACCTTTACCCTTCGTGAAAAGATCAATGAAAACTGTCATTTTTTTCAGATAACCCACTCAAAGAAATGTAACTGACATGAATTTATTGTAACACTAACAAACAAAGCATGAAAAATACATTACGTAAAATTTCTACGGCATCTTATATATGATATATATAGACAGTACGGTGTTCATGGCACACGGCATCTGAAATCACTGTGTAAACAGGAAGAGTGTGTGTGAGATCCATTCTGATGAAGATCACCAATGCAGATCACCATCATGACCATCATGACCATCATGACCAGCAGATGTTTGAAGACATCAGTTCTCTCTCGTCTGAGTTGACCATCACATCAATCGCTCTTCTTTTCCTCCGGTTCCATGACCGTCTTCTGGCTCTCATACATCTGCCCTATAGACACCTGTGGACAGTGGCAGAGATCACGGAGAATTACTAGAGTCAATCTTTACTGTGAGTAAAGTGTAATTATGAAATTCTTGATTCTGATTGGTTGAAATATTCCAAGAGAGTTAGATTTTTTTTGTACAGCAATGAAGTAGTTCCATATTTGTCTGATATAGTCACACACACACACACACACACACACACACACACACACACACACACACACACACACACACACACACACACACACACACACTCTTGTACATCTATCTTTATGAGGACACTATGCAATCTCTAGCCGCTTACACTAACCTTACCCATCGCAACTAAGTGCGTAACCCGACCCCTGACCCTAACCCGACCCTTAACCTCATTATAACCTTATCCCAAAAAAAAAAGTCTTGACCCTCAAACAGGCCTTTAAAGGCTCTCAGAAAGTGAGGACCGGCCAACATGTCCTCACTTTACTCTCTTTGTCCTCACTCCAATGGTCTAAAACTCAAACTGGTCCTCACAAAGATAGTTGTACAAGTACACACACACACACACACACACACACACACACACACACACACACACACACGCACGCACACACACACACACACACACACACACACACACACACACACACACACACACACACACACACACACACACACACGCACACACACGAATGTCATTTGAATTCTTTATATGCCAAAATGCAATTATCAAAGCTTAATTTTACGAATTGCACCATCAACACCACCAGAAGACCATTACTATCTTTGCTCAAAACATTATTTGGTTGTCAAAAAATTTAAATGAACCCTATTTGCACATTTTAATACACATTCTTCATCTTGTGTTCTAAAGAAAAAACAAAATGCGTCTTTAAACAAAATGTAATAACTTGCTCCGCCTGCGAAATCATAAAAAAATAAAAAAAAGGCTATAGTTTGGCATTACTGTTCCATGAAAAACCTTTAACATCCATAAAACCTTCCCAATGGACAAAACCTTTACTCTTAAAGTCACCTTGAAATCAAAATTGACAATTCTTGTTTTATCATGGAAAATTGCAGCATTAATTATAAATAATTTCTGTGCACATCATTATTGTTTTAAATTCATGTGCCTTGTAATTTTTCATCAGAATACCTTCCCCTCCCTCTCTCTCGCAGCATCTCTTCTCTTCTCTGATGACGAGGGCGGGGCAACCTGTCACTCACATGAGATCAGCCAATAGCAAACCACAACCATCCAATCAATTCCCCACAGACACAATCAAGCCCCGCCCACATCTGTTCTTGCTCCAGAAGTGTTTCCCTCAGATATACGGTGGCTCTTCTATGACATTGTTTCAAAAATCCTTTCAAATCCCTCATACTTTTCCACTCCCACATCTGACTAGATTGTAGTCTGTGCTTCCATTTTTATTGATTCAATCAAATCCTGATGGAAAAAAATCAAGCCCTGTCCTATATTATTTCATTGCTGAATAAATATATAGTATGACATTTGGTGAAATTAAAAGAGGAACTAAAAACATTCAAAATGAATGCTCCACAGTTCAAAAGGAAAATACTGAGAGGAAAATTAAAACTGATATTACTTACTGAACCTAGAAAAACATGAGATTAATCACAGTTACATATTTTATTTATTGGCACCCCTCCAAAAAAAAAAAACCTGTTCTTTTCAACATCCATAAAATGAATGGCATTCACAGCAAAACACAGAGCAACGGTGTCAGAAAAGTTCACTAAAGTCCAAAGGATAGTTTGTAATCTTTATTTGTCCATGTTTCCAGCGGTCCTGAACGAGGCTAAATCAATACTGAACAGAGACGTGGCCTTCGTGATGAGCGAGGACAAACTGTGTGTATGAAAACTGAGAGTCCGAAACGTCCATCGCCAAAACTGCTGGAAACAACAAACCAATCAAACTGTAAAAACAGTGAGAATGAGATGTGAGTCAAACAAGGCTAGTGTGGACACTGTTA
Organism: Leuciscus idus; assembly: GCA_021554675.1. Lineage (NCBI taxonomy): Eukaryota > Metazoa > Chordata > Actinopteri > Cypriniformes > Leuciscidae > Leuciscus > Leuciscus idus. Next base: position 30,817,754 of record CM038642.1, read on the forward strand.
GATAAAGAGTTCAAAACTGCCTCTCCAAGATGCTAAAACTGAGAAGTTATGAGTAATTAGTAATAATTAAATAATAATAATAATAGTGGGAAGAAAAATATAGACTGTCAGCTTAATAGAAAGTAAATATTTTACAGATATTGAAATGTAATAGTACTGTTAGTAAAAAAAAAAAAAAAAAAATACTAATCATCATCATCATCATCTTCATCAGTGGTTAGAAAAAAAGATACACTGTCAACTTAATATAACGTCCAATTAAATTAATACACTTTGGTCTTAATGACAATATAAATGCCAAGGATTTAATTTTGGAAACAACATGTTGTCTTCACAATATGATATTTAATATTTCCCTGTATGAATGGGTATTTATACATGAAACTACTGTAGCAAATTAGCTCTATGAAATATTAATACTCAATAATAACTGGTTATAATCGATTATGAATATTTGGATCAGTTATAATTAACTTAATGTCGTAAATTAATATTAAAATCAATTAACCTGTTTGTCCCGTGAACACTCACTGTTAATTGTTTATTAACTCTAAGAAATGTACATTTCCGGGGCGTGGGAAATGTCTTTCTTAATTTACAGTACAACTAAGAGCAAGTGGACAAAAACTATGATTAGTGACTCCAGTTATGAGCTTGAGACACAGATAACTTTACATGTGATATGAACAAGATTTTATTAACTAGACTAAACACTTAAACTACTCTAACATACACGTATATACAGTACAGGCCAAAAGTTTGGACACATTACTATTTTTAACGTTTTTGAAAGAAGTTTCTTCTGCTCATCAAGCCTGCATTTATTTGATCAAAAATACAGAAAAAAAATGTAATATTGTGATATATTATTACAATTTAAAATAATTGGTTTTCAATTTATTATACTTTAAATTATCATTTATTTCTGTGATGCAAAGCTGAATTTTCAGGATCATTACTCCAGTCTATCACATGATCCTTTAGAAATCATTCTAATATGATGATTTATTATCAAAGTTGGAAACAGTTCTGCTGCTTAATATTTTTTCATAACCTGGGATACTTTTTTAGGATACTTTGATAAAAAATAAAAATAAAAAAAGCTAATGTTTTAAAAATAGAAATCTTCTGTAACAGCAATATACACGACTGGTCAGTCATTTGGGGTCAGTCATTTTTTTTCTTTCTTTTTTTGAAATAAATCAATACTTTTATTCAGCAAGGATGTGTTAAATTGATAAAAAGTGATAGTAAAGAAGATTTATATTATTAGAAAATATTTTTTTTATTTTGAATAAATGCAGACGCTTCACTACACAGCTGCCTGTATACTTTAGGGACCATCACAAGTACATCACATTTTAGCATCATTTTAGGGAATCAAAAAGCCAGAAACCTCTTCCCTCGCCTGTATATACTGATCTGTCAGAAGTAAAACAGCTTTATCTAATGAACGTCTCTATCCTCAGTCCTGTCTATAATGAAACCACCAACAATAAGAGAAATATCTGTTGTACAATAGATGTGATTCTGCATAATCTTCCGGTGTTAAATATGTTGTGTATCGGGACGCCTTCAGTCCACCTGTCCACACCAGCACGTCTGCTTTATTAACACCTGACCGAAGCTTCAGCGCTCAAGTAAACACGTCTCAAAAAGAGCCAAGGAATACAGGGAACACGAGGACAATTTGCCTGGAGAAAGTCCGAGCGGAAGGAAAAGATGCAAGGTTGGTGAAGGGGAAACACGTGGTCATTCTTCACAGTGATGGCTCAGCAAAGAGGAACATTAAGATCCATTCCTGAAGCTCTGTAAATATTCCCAGCGTCCCCGTGACACGGGCCATCTGTCAACCCGTGTCTCCTGTCCATAACCTCTCTTTAAAACAGAGGAGAGCAGGATCCCGAGGGAGCGAGGCCAGATGACTGATGGGATGACGAGGGAACAAGGTGCATTATGGTCCAGGTGCCAAACGGAGGAGTCAAGTGGCCAGCTGGTTTCAATTAAGTCAGGTATTTAGTAAAAATAAGGTCATATTGATGGTGTAAACAGCATAACACTTTATATAACACTTAATTTGTGCACTGATGCTCAGACAGTAATTAATTAAACTAATTAAAAACGGTTCTTGTTTAGAAATTTGGGTTTTATTCCTCCGTTTTCTATTTTTTATTATTTTTTTGCTGGTAGGCGTTAACTAGCAGTGTTATTAATACAGGCTGGAGTCGTGAGTTGGTTCATTCGGATGATTCATGCACAAATTCATTTCAGTCCCTGTGCAATTTTAGGTTTTCATTTTTAATAATGAAATATGTTGATGGATTCTGCATTTTTTTATTATTTTTTTATTTAGGTGTTTTCTAGCTGTACTGTAAATGTATGTTCAAGATTGTGAATAGTTCATCCAAAAATTAAAACTGTTATTTATAATTTATTGTTTGGACTGGAATATTCCACATGTCAAATAAATACTGGTCTGATATTAAAAATAAATGAATGATCCAAATTATATTACTGTAGCTTGGCGTTTGTTGTTAGCTTGTAGTTTGCAACACTGTAAAATGTAATTTTTACAGTAAAAACCAGTTGATTGGTTACCGGTACAGTAAGCCCCCCCTTCACTCTATACACTCAAAAACTGTAACATCTAATTTTTTAGTTACATTTTTCTGGATCAAATGGTTCAAAAGTTGACACTGAATTTTTGAACTGGTGGTGGCGATATAGAGTTGGTCCTAGAGACCCCAAAGTTGGTCAGATGACTATTCATTACCATCACTACAAGTGTGCCAATTTTCATCCTTTTCCTACTTACGGTTCATAGGGCTGCCATAGACTCCCATTGGGGAGGAATTATAATAATAATAAAACGAACGGATACAATTGAATACAATTAAAAACAAGACAAAAGTAAACAAAAGAAAAGAAGATAACAAAAAGATAACAAAACCCAAAACAAACAAAACAAGACAAAAACAAAGTAAACAAAACAAAACCAAAGTAAACAAAAGAAAAGAAGACAGACACAAAACAAGACAAAACCAAAGTAAACAAAAGAAGAAAAGGCAAAACAAAACAGGACTAAACCAAAGTAAACAAAAGAAGAAAAGGCAAAACAAAACAGGACTAAACCAAAGTAATCAAAAGAAAAGAAAAGAAAACAACAGAAAAAAATAAAAACAAGACAAAAGCAAAGTAAACAAAACAAAAAACAGATCAGGAAAACTATGATAACCAGAGTTCTGTTCTGATGTGTGTATGAGAGTAAAACTGTACTAACAAAGGCTTTTCTCAAGAAGAGACTGTTATATCATAGAGGTTCACTTACTCAAGAATCATAAGACATGTTAATGCTTTAAAGTTTTTAAAGAGCCTGATTCTGCACCAAACTGGATACTGGGATATGAAAGTGTTTAGTGAAGAGGACAGTACTGTATAAAGTGTAAAGGGCAGTGTGTGTGTGTGTGTGTGTGTGTGTGTGTGTGTGTGTGTGTGTGTGTGTGTGTGTGTGTGTGTGTGTGGAGTCGCTGTGTTTGGACTGTCCTCTGCCAGAGCTGGAGTCACTCCTGAATTTGTGCTGTGCCATCACAGACGTCAGCAAAGCATGCTGGGAACAGCACACTCCGGGGAGACACCTGTGCAAACTCATCCAGAACACACTCCATCTCTCAACATCAGCAATATCTGACCAGAAACTGACCTCAGAACAACACCTGCCATAATCAATGAGCGAAAAGATCCTTTATCAGCTTCTGAAAGACAAACTGAGTCCAACATCCTCCAATATGACTGGAATACAGTATAACAGCACTGGGATATTTCACAGTTTGAGTGTTTGATCAGAGCATGACAGCAATATTTATTTAGTTAAACTGGCTGATATCTGGTTATTTGAGGCTATCGGCATTGGCTGAAAACCACATCTGTTCACTTCTCCACTTTGTCATTTCCAAATTCTACTAGCAGATTTACCAATGGATAGTAATCTATTTCTGAATCATTGTATTTGTTTATTTTGTCAATTTTGGGTGTTCTGGGTAATTCTAATTCTGGGTAAATGTGTACAAAAAGTTTTTTACTTCAAATTTTTAATCATTATTTATTAAATATATCAGTTATACCAGCCATCGGTAACCCTGTTTTGTAGATATATATTGATACTAATGGCACCAGCCATTGAAAACAGGTAAGGAGAATAAAATAAAATAAACAATAATTAGAAAAAAATATTAACAAAAATAAAAATACAATTTTATAGCATTTAAAATTGTATTTTAATTATTATACAAGTATATATTAATATATTATAACTACATGTTAGTAATAATACAATTGCTCTAATAATAATAATAATAATAATAATAATAATAATAAATATATTGTGCATTGCTGCATTTTGGAAGGTCAAGGTTTGATTTTGAGTGTCATTATTTAATTTTTTAGTATATGTGACCTTGGATCACGTCACCAGTCTCGAGTATATCTGTAGCAATAGCCAACAATACATTGTATGGGTCAAAATTTGCGATTTTTCTTTTATGCCAAAAATCATTAGGATATTAAGTAAAGATCATGTTCCATGAAGATGTTTTGCAAATTTCCAACCGTAAAAATATAAAAAATATATTTGTGTGAGTGAATGCAGCACAATCGTGAACATAAATGGAGAACTTTAAAGGAGATTTTCTCAATGTTTCGATTTTTTTGCACTCTCAGATTCCAGATCTTCTAATAGTTGTATCTCAGCCAAATATTGTCCTATCATAACAAACCACACATCAATGGAAAGCTTATTTAATCAGTGTTATATGATGCATAAATCTCAATTTAAAAAAATGTACCCTTGTGACTGGTTTTGTGGTCCAGGATCACATATAGTAAAATATTATTATTATATATTATCATGCTATTATAATGATAATATTATTTAAATTATACAAGGTAACAATAATAATAATAATAATAATGTATTACTGCATTTGGAGTTCAGACTCTTTCTTTGTCTATGGTAGACGATGACGACTTGACTTCTGTAAACTCACACACACCGTTGAAGACTTCACGGAGGAAGCCAGCATCTATATTTGTGCTCCCAGTGGGTTCGGCACAGATGTTTCCACAGGATTTTGAAGACAGCACAACAGCTGTCTGTTGTCAAAGATGGGGATTCTGGGAGATTACATCTGGCTGTCCTATACATTTGAGAACCAAACCTAAACATTACCAGATGGCACAGATATACGTGTAGCCTCATGATGGATATTACTTTACTACACTTACTGTCACAGGCGAGTCTTTTCCACGCTTTAAACATGACGTTAAGGACAGAGAGCAAGCATTCAAACATTTCTGAAGGGATTATTCCAAAGAAAACATCAGTGTTGTACAGTCAGGAGATTGTGAGATCTACTAAATCATGTCCACATCAGGGTCTTCAGGATCTTGAACATCACAGGTGTGTTTATTCAGGAAGAATTAAACTCTGAGTAGTCTTGCTCTTATAGGGTACATGCTGCCCGATTACAGGTCGACTGATTGATCGGGTTTTGCTGATTAATCGTCACCGATAACTGATCGCTGGAACAATCTGTGTTATGTTTGTTTCCATTCAGTATCTATTTATCGGTCAATTAATCGGTTATCGGTCAGCATGATCCAACCTAGTTATCGGTAAAATCCACTATTGGTCGACCTCTACTTAACCTAAATCATACAAAAAAGGTTCACTTCACAGTAGGTGGAGGAGGAGATTTACCCATCGGTCATTTTATTGCATTTAATTAATCTTATTTTTAGTTTCTATGCAGTTGTTTATGGATATAAAGTGTGTGAGATGCTACGGTTACAATACAGTTATCATAACAGTTATGAAATACAACCAATTAAAGTAGAATTGCCTATTAAACGTCACAGCAGACATTTATCTCTAAATTTAGGTTTCAAATATGACAAATAATATAAATGTATATGTACAAAAATAATATTAAAGTACATTTTATATAAATACATATGGTTTTCTAAACATTAATATAATATAATATAATATAATATAATATAATATAATATAATATAATATAATATAATATAATATAATATAATATAAACATTTGGGGTCGGCAAGATTTGTTTAATGTTTTAGAAAGAAGTCTCTTCTGCTCATCAAGGCCACATTTATTTGATTAAAAATACATAAAAAACTGTAATATTTTGAAATATTATTACAATATAGAACAGCTGTTTTCTGTGTGAATATATAGTAAAGTGTAATTTATTCCTGTGATCAAAGCTGGATTTTCAGCATCATTACTCCAGTCTTCAGTGTCACATGATCCTTCAGAAATCATTCTAATATGATGATTTGATGCTCAAGAAACATTTATGATTATTAAGTGTTCAACAGTTGTGCTGCTTCATATTTTTGTGGAAACCATCATACACATTTTTTAAGGAAACTTTGATTAATAGAACGCATTTATCTGAAATATAGATATACTGTATGTAACATTATAAATGTCTTTACTGTCACTTTTGATCAATTTAATGCATTCTTGCTGAATAAAAGTATTTATTTCCCTCTTTAAAAAAAAAAAGTACTGACCCCAAACTTTTGAAAAGCAAAATATAATATAATATAATATAATATAATATAATATAATATAATATAATATAATATAATATAATAGGCCACAAGACATCAAAAACTGCATTTGGGAAACGGCTAAGAAGTTTTTGGCTTGGAAAATGACAGTGATTAATGAGACAATCAACATTAAAAAGCTTAGCAGACTTGAGAACAATCATTTCGACATTTAACCTTTTAAAATACAGAAGAGGTTGAAGATTTGGTTGTAAATCAGTGAACTGCGCATGTAAGTGTGTGTGTTCACAGCCTAAGGCTCTTCCAGAAGGATTCACTAGGGGGCAGCAGCGTCTAAAACGACACTTCACACACCAGCACCAACACAAAGCACTGTGCTCTACTCTTAGTGGGCGTCTCCTTGTGTGTGATTGGTTGAGCTCCTCCACTAGTGGTGGGGGCGGAGCTGTGAGGGCGGGAGGAAAAAGTGACATGACAACTCACTCGACCAATCAGACGACAGCGGGCACTGCCTCATGTTAATTGATGCGGCTGCAGCAGGAACCCCATTGTTGGGATGTCACACTGCAGATTCCCAGTCACTCTCTCTCTCTTACACACACACACACACTACAGAGGTGTCATACGGCTCTTTTTTTCTGTGGATCAGCTGCAGACACTGCAGAAAAACTGTTGTAGCCGTACACTGGAAATGAGAATGAAACACACACGGCTATTCCTTGAGGGAATGCAGATGTGCGGACGACTAGACTGGATCATGTACAGTTAGTGTTGCAGATAATAAAAGACATCTAACGGAAAGGTTAACGAGGGCGATGTGAGGACAAGGTGAGAATTCGTTTGTGCTTCAGACTCCCGGTCACAGGTTCAAATTAAACTTTTGCTGCAACATTAGATATTTCTCAAAGTGCCCTTTAGCAAACACAAGAGCGGACCAGATACACTGCATGAAAACACACAGGGAACGGTATGGAGGATGAACGAGTCGGGTCAAAACGACCTCCAAATGTTTCAGAAATCAAATCTACTGTGTTGTGTTCCCATATCCTTCGACACGTGCACATTCTGGAAAGCATTTGCATCCTGAGTTTTTCTAGGGAAGTGGACGGAGCACCTGAAGGGCATTGAAAGGGCCTATAGTGCATTATAACCCTATAAAGCCTACTGTATCATTTCTGGTATGAACATTTCTAAGGCCTCTACATGCTCAACATGATCATCAGGATCACTTTGCTGAAAAACCTGTTGTCTGATTGATGGTTCACACTCGTTTCAGCAAGCAAGTCTTTTAGTGTACAAACGTCCACCTTAAGTTCAGCTCGTGGTTCATGTGTCTTTCTGACATTAAATCTTTACTGATTTTTATAAAGTAAACATGAGAATAACTTTTATATTGTTAGTATTATTTCAAGATGAACACTTGCCGGACTGAAGCAACTTACTGTAGGTTATGAATATCAGGCTTTTTGAGGAACGTTTATTTGTTCATGTCTCAATCATCATTGTATTGAATTGCTTTATAAGTTTTGCACCCCATAATAAAAACGACAGAGATTTGATCATAAAACAAGACATATTATTGGGAGAAAAAGAATGACAACTAATATTTATATGCGGTTTCATGCAGTCTGCGATTCTGTTATAAAGATCTAATTGTTTTACATTACAAGCATCAGGATTTCATCTTTTTTTTTTTGCCAATATAAATATCACTAACTGCACCAAAATTGCATTTTTTTGCTCAGTTTGGGCCTTTGAATAAAATTTTGCTCCATATTCTCACTTTATCATACTATATGAGCCATAAAAGCCTGATGTGTCAGATATAACAACAACAAAAAAACACATTCTTTCTAAATTTTGTCGTTATTTTTTATCATAAACAGCACGCGAGAAAATGATGGTGTGTGTTTGAGAGGTACGGGTTACTGTGGTGTGGGAACGTCTTCTGGCTCTTCTAGCACAAACCCTGACTCTCTTGGTGTCGAGTGTTGGATCACGTGCCGGCGGGCGATTCCATCAGACGCCTCCCCTGCCCTTGTTAGGCATTACAAGCCATTAATGAAACGCTCAGTGCCGTACGAGCGGATCGGGAGCGAGATGCTGGAAATTAGGGGATGACAGACGTGAGGGGAGGGTGTTTGGCATCAAGAACTCAACGAGCTTGAGTAAATTAAAGCAAACATTTTGCCTCCTCCTGAAATTTTCAGAGGTATAAACAGACCCTGAAGTAAAAACGAGCGAGCGAGAACGAGAGAGAGATTATATCCAGCTGTCTCCTCACAACTCTTCCCTTCGTTTCATTTGCATTTCTGGAGTAGAATGCCGTCAGTAAACTCACTAATGTGCTTCGGTAGGGCTTTGTGTTAATTCTCTCGACCTCCATCACCTTCAGCTCTGCGCTTTTTGCATAGGCTGCTTGAAAATTCAGCTTGTTGAAAGGAATAGCTCAACCAAAAATGAAAATTATGCCATAATTTATTAACCCTCATGCCGTTTCAACCAAGTGGGACGGCGAAGGGAGAAAATCTGGAGTCGCTCTTTTCCGTGCAATTGCAATGAATGAGCAATGAAGCTTTCAAGCATAAAAAACGAAGCAAAACCACTATAAAAACGTCAAATCTCTTCTGAAGTCATACGATAAGCTTTGTGTGTGTTAATTAGAACTATTAAACATTGTGTTAATTGAAATAAACCTTAAATAAAATAAAATAGACATTTTAGACTAAAACTTAAAGGTTGCCTTTGACAACTGAAGAAATAAGCTGAAATATAGCTGCAAGCAGCGATGACGGGGAAAACTGTGCACGACGGCAAATGTGCATGTAAAGCGGGTAATAAATGTAAAATAACTATGTTTGAATATGCCACATTTGGCTGGTGCCACTATGATCGTGAACCACAAAAGCCACATCTACGAGAACATTCAACTTCAAGTCATAGGATTTTATAGGTCAAAATATAGAGTGTGAAGTTATCATTTGAAGCTCAACATTTTTAATTATTTATATAACATACATTTACATTTACATATTTGGCAGACGCTTTTATCCAAAGCGACTTACATTGCATTATCCTATACATTTATACATAGGTATGTGCAATCCCCTGGGATCGAACCCACAACCTTGCGTTGTTAACGCAATGCTCTTACCACTGAGCTACAGGAAAGCTTACCAAAGCTAAAACATACCAAAGTTGTTCTAATAAAACCAGCACTGTTATTGAACTGAATTGCACCAACACTGAACCGACTCAAAGTGAACAAAATCACGATCGTCTTCTGTAGAGCTGCTTAGAGCTGTATAGCTGAAGAGAATTAATTTCACAATTGATGATCTTTACACAGTCATTGAACTGAACTGAATCAACACTGAAATGACTTCAGCTGAATAATATCAGCTTTTTAGAGCTGCTTTATAGCAGAAGTGAATTCTGTTTGCATCATTATCATGTTTATCACTGTAAATCTGCTTTGAAACAACGTCTACTGTATAAAGCTAAGGTGACTTGATTAATCTCTCATAAACTCTGATGAATAACCAAGGAAGGCTCTGGTGGATGTTAAGATTTTCAGCAAATAGAGACTTCTATCTACTAACTGACACTCAGTAGATGTGTAGCCCTTCAGCAGCGAGACCAACATCAGTGCAACGAGGAACCTCAGAGTCTCCTACATGACTCTATAGAGGCAGTGGTTTGTACAACGGTACTTCAAGATCTATATGTACACTACCGGTCAAAAGCGTGAGGTCAGATTTGTTTTGTTTTTTCAAAGAAATGTATACTTTTATTCAGCAAGGCTGCATTAAATTGATCAGATATATCGCGTAGCAGGACTGGCATGGAGGAGAATAGATTGTTGAATTAAGTCGTTATTTTTGTTTGTTTTTGCGCACAAAAAGTATTCTTATTGCTTCATAAAATTAAGGTTGAACCACTGCAGTAACATGGACTATATGTGACCCTGGATCACAAAACCAGTCATAAGTCGCACGGGTATATAAGTGGACGAGGGAGACACATAACCGTTTACACCTGGTGTTTTAATCCGTCTCTTTTGTCGCCTTTCAACCAATGGACGGAATAAGCTCGCACAATTTACAAATGAGCGCGACCGAAGATGACGGAAACACATACGGAGAGCATCAGCTTTAGTTTCTGCTCTGACAGACGCAAGATCAGCCGAACACTGTGAGTGTGTGTTAGAAAGCAGGAATGGAGAGAGAACATTGTGCTTGGTACATTTTTCATCTTCAAACCAAACTTGGGTCTTCAGCGAACAGTTTAAATCTCGTCTGGCTAGAGCTCTTCCTGTAATGTTTACGCATTAGATCAGTAGACGGAGAGTAGACGGTGTTTTGTGGCTGTTTGAACACATTCGACCACATGAGCGTTTACACTGCGAAATCAATCCGGTCAAATACGTAATGACAACCTCTGGAAGTGTTTTACACCCCGTTTACACCTGCATTTAGTGTCGTCTAATACCTGGTGTAAACAGGGCCTTAGTTGATATTACTCTTGCCAAGCTCTGGTTTCTGAGAGACACACAGAGACGGCAACACTGCTATTTGATTTGAGTTTACACTCATTCACTTCACATACTCGTTATTGCGTAGTGGTTTTAGAGGTTTAATATCATGCTATCCACTGGCTCACCTGTTATACAGCAAACACGAGAAATGACTGTGTCTGCCCAATATTCGTGATGAGTCATATGGATCTCTTTTATGATACTTATGTCATTTTTGAAGCTTGAAAGCTCTGGTAACCGTTCATTGTTAATGAATGGAAAAAACAAACAACCAGCACAGTCTTCAAAACTCTCCTTTTGCGTTCCACATGAGAAAGAAAGGCATACAGGTTAGGACACACATCAGGATAAGTAATACAGACATCATTTTTATTTTTGGGGAGAAATAATCATTTAATTCATTTGACCTCTACAGCATAAGCTGCTTGAAAACGTAGCATGTTTAAGGTCAGGGACGGGGTCGTTCCTCCTCGCGCTTTCTCAATCCTCTTTCACACATATCCGAACACAACACCTCTCTACAGTGAGCTGCAGTAACAGGACCCTCCCGGTTCCCAGAGGCTCATGGGAGCGCGAGCAGACAATCAGCAGAAACACTAGAGGAGATGAAGACAGGAATCCACCCCTGAGTTTTGGCCATTTGTCTCATGCTTGGGGTATCTGGTGCTCAGGGGGTCCCAGGACCGCTTTGATTACCCCCTCATCTTCAATTACGCCGGCGGTGCACCAAAGTAGGTCGTGCCCTTGAAAACGTGATGGTGAAGGGAGATGGAGAAACCCTAGTCTCAGTCTCTGATGGCACACTTAAGCCCGGGACACACCAAAGAACTAGCGCTGATGAAAGCCGACAGTGTTGTCGCCTCGCGTCGCCTGCGTCGGGGGAAAAGCTGCACTTGAACACACCGAGAGAACTACAGCCGACTGTCAGCTAATGCTCGTTCTGCGCCTGCGTGTAAATGAGACAACTGACTATTTCTGCAGATATATTCATCTATATTCGTCATTCGAAGAGGGAAACCGACGCTGCCGGCTGCAGATACACACACCATGAACAAAGCAGTGCGTGCTTACCGTTTTGAATATCAATCCTGCTAAACACTTTCTTTATTCCACTCCGCAAATATTCGCCAAGGAACACTCAGGTAAGATGACGTAACATTAGGACAGCGTCTATCTGTACCGTTTTGACTTCTTTGCTTGCTGTTTTGCTATTATTCTCGTGCACTGACTCGTTCAGTAAGCTGAACAGCCAATCAAAGTTCTCTCTCTCACCGATGCTGATTCAACATGTCGAATCGGCGGAATACAAGCCGACGACGACCAATTTCTGCCGACGGTGCGGAACACACTGAGAAAACTTAGTCGGCCGACGCACAAATACTGCCTGACGGCCGTCCGTCAGCTTGGTGTTTCCCGGGCTTTGCAGACAATTCACAGATTGTCTGCTGTAGTTCACAAAAAATGGCAAGAGCTTTATCAAAATGGCAAGCTCTAGTGTAATTGGCTGGTTTTAAATTTGTTTGGGGTTGCACTGGTTTTTATCAGTGTGCTTTCAATAAGCATTTAGAGAATTTGCCATATTTTGCGAGTTTAGCAGGAAAAATTCTTTAAACAAAAGAAAGTTTGCTCAGGTATATTTTCCACCATAACTAGGACATTAAAAAAAGTTACAAACATCACTGTTAAAGGGGTGGTTGATTATGATTTCACTTGTGTAATGTGTGTAATGTTGCTGTTTGAGCATAAACAACATCTGCAAAGTTACGACACTCAAAGTTCAAAGCAAAGGGAGATATTTTCTTTTACAGAAATCGCTTTTTAAGGACTACAACAAACGGCTGGTAGAGACTACACCACATTTCTCCTGGGTTAGTGACATCACGAACCATAAAAATTAACAAACCCCGCCCCTGGGAACGCATTTATATATTATCATGACAGAATATGCTAATCAATGACTAGAAGATAACTACACATCAGCTACATAAATTCATCAACTAACCATTCAGGAATGTCCTGTTGCTTCTACATGTTGTCACTTCTTCTCAAGTCTATCCATCTTTGTCTGACTCCGGTTTGAACATAAAAGACTAAAAGATTTTAAATGTTCAATGCATGTCTGCGTGAGGTAATCGGAGATAAACTCATTTGCATTTAAAGGGACAGACACAAAAACATCGCATTTTTGCTCACCCTCAAAAAGTGACAATTTAACATGCTATATAAAAATATCTGTGGGGTATTTTGAGCTAAAACTTCACATACACACTCTGGGGACATCAGAGACTTATTTTACATCTTGTGAAAAGGGCATTATACTACCCCTTTAAATAATCCTCAGCTTACTACTAGTTATCTGTGGGTGGTTATTGTGTCATGTTAATTGTGTCTCATTTGCACAGTGAAGAGGCGACAATCATTTAATACAAATGTGCAATATGCCTGAACATTCAAAATAGCACAATACGGGCATTTTAAGCCTGGGTCAGGCGAATAAAGACTTTGCTCAGTAGTCATAGTTCAAGACTCAAACTCTCCACACCTTCATATTCACCTCAATAAGAAACTTCTGAGGCCGACCTGTCAGTCATGAAGAGGAGATATGGAAAGAAATGAATCCGGAGCTTATGACAGGCTGAGAGCTCTGCCGCATCACTCTCTTATTGTCTTCCTCGTGGTTTTATATGCAGCGTGTACGTGCTGTCTCTGCTGTGGTCAGGCGATCTTCAGCGGTCATTACCATCGCAGTCTCTGCAGTTTAATGATGAGCTCCTCCAGCCCGCGTTCACAGCCTCTCACATGCAGAAGATATGAAAATGGGATTCGGAGAAACAATGCCAAAAGCCTTCGGGCTAAAAAGCTGCGTGTGGGATGAGAGTCGCCCACACAAGCACTTTACTAACACCCACCAGAGCGAATGCCTATACACACACACACACACTCATTCACAAACACATGGCAAAGTGCACTCAATCTCACTCGGTCACACACTTAAACACACAGGCGGGTCAGAGGCTGGGAAAAATAACTTGTATATTAAATATCCTTCTGCAACATGACTTTCTGACATCGCATGACCTTAGTGGTGTTTGGCAAAATATACATTATGATTAAAAAGTTTGGGTCAGTGTATATATTTTGTATCCAAAATGAATACTTTTATTAAGCAAGGACACATTAAATGGATCAAAAGTTACAGTATTTTTTTTTAATAATGTTACAAAAGATTCTATTTCAAATAAATGCTTTCAATTCCTCAAAGAGCGCAACTTTTTTTTTAACATTGATAATAATCATAAATGTTTCTTAAGCAGCAAATCATCATATTAAAATGATTTCTGAAGGATCATGTGACACTGAAGACTGGAGAGTAATGATGCTGAAAATGTAATCACAGGAATAAATGACATTTTTAAATATATTTACATAGAAACCAGTTATTTTAATATTTCACATCATATTTATAGCATTTTTGATCCTAACATAAATGCAGCCTTGATGAGCATAAAATACTTATATAAAATTCGGTAAATGTGTATATATAAAATATTGGAGAACGTTTTCAATTTCTGTCCATTTATTTTCGAATAATGAAAATATGTTAAAACTTTACAACGAGGTTAAATTTGTTAATAATAGATAAAATAACTAACAATGAAAAAGACTGCTAAAGCATTAATTCATCTTAATGCTAATTTAAATAAAAAAAGTTCATATTTAATGGAACTAAGCTAACATGAATTAACAATGAACAGTTGTATTTTATTAACTAACATTGACAAACATTATTAAGTGCTCTAACAAATGGATTGCTCATTTTTAGTTAATATTAGTTAATGCATTAAAGGTGCATTAAGCAACTTTTCATGTTAAAAATACCCGTTTTCTAACCCATACATGCTTAAACAATTGCCTGATGGGCTGAATGAGCCCTTCTCTGATCACTGAGATTGTCTCTATAGTCCTGTAAAGTAAAATAAATAAGAGGGATTCGGGCCGGAATTTTAGACTGGGCGTGACGTCATGCGCGTTCACGGCACGCTCACCTGGCTGTCTGGCAGGTTTGTGTATTCGCCGCCATTCTCCGTAGAAGATGGATTCTAAGAGACCGGCTTGTAGTTCATTTCAAACACCAACGCAAACTCCACGCAAGATAAAAAAAAGAAAACTTTTGTCCGTGAGCGTGCACACTTCTGGCTGCAGTTTCGCTTGCCGCCAGAGGGGGCATAGTTCTGCAAAAACTCAGAGACTTGCGCAATGCACCTTTAACTAACTTACAATATTGGAATCTAATTGTAAAGTGTTAGTGAAAATATAAAAGTCAGCTATTTACTTTTGTCTATAATTTCACACTCCCAGCAATAAAACCTGCTCACATCACTCAGACATCAACTTTTTATTATGCAGCATAAACACCCAAAAAGTCACATCAGGCCAAAAACACTCAGAGTTTACAGATTCTGCTCTTCATAACGCAGAAAACTACTACATTCTCCTCATAACCTTCCTTTGAAGGCGATGGCGACGGGAAAGGTAATTTCTGGGGCAGGAGTGTGTGTATTAAAGAAGGTCAGTGGAAATATGAGAGCGAGTGTGGATCTATGAAGGAGTGAAGGCGATCTGTATGAGTGTGTACATGTGTGTGTGTGTGTGTCTGAGGTCATCTGCAGGGCAAGAGCACTACTGAGGCGGAAAGCTGAGGTGAGATCCAACTCTTTCAGGGAGGACACCTCCATATGCATCATGCATTATGCAGTCCATGGGCTGCCCACATTAAGCAGGCCGTTTAATGCATACTGCATGAGTCTGAACTGACACTCAGTAGATGTGTAGCCCTTCAGCAGCGAGACCAATATCAGTGCAATGAGGAACCTCAGAGTCTCCTACATGACTCTATAGAGGCAGTGGTTTGTAGAACGGTACTTCAAGATCTATATGTACACTACCGGTCAAAAGTGTGAGGTCAGATTTGTTTTTTTCTCAAATAAATTTTATTCAGCAAGGATGCATTAAATTGATCAGATATTCGTTACAAAACATGTCTATTTAAAATAAATGTTGTTCTTTTGAACTTTCTATTCATCAAAGAACAGAAATAAAATGTATCTTTATTGGGCAATTCACAAAGTACAGCTCTTCCGTGTTTTACGGCAGAACGCTGGTTCACTATTGGCTGAGCATGATCACATGATCACATGCGTTATGGTGCTAATCGCGTAGCAGGACTGGCATGGAGGAGAATAGATTGTTGAATTAAGTCGTTATTTTTGTTTGTTTTTGCGCACAAAAAGTATTCTCATTGCTTCATAACATTAAGGTTGAACCACTGGAGTCACATGTGACATATGTGACCCTGGATCACAAAACCAGTCACGAGTCGCACGGGTATATTTGTGGCAATAGCCAACAATACATTGTATGGGTCAAAATTTTCGATTTTTCTTTTATGCCAAAAATCATTAGGATATTAAGTAAAGATCATGATCCATGAAAATATTTAGTAAATTTCCTACTGTAAATATATAAAACATGTATTTTTGTGAGTGACTGAGTAAATGGAGAACTTTAAAGGGGATTTTCCCAATGTTTCGATTTTTTTACACCCTCAGATTCCAGATTTTCGGCCAAATATTGTCATATTCTGACAAGCCATACATCAATCGAAAGCTTATTTATCCAGCTTTCATATGATGTATAGATCTCAAATTCATAAAATTGACCCATGTGACTGGTTCTGTGGTCCAGGGTCACATTTTAACGATGTCTTCACTGCCTCTCGGGGAGTGACCGTGATAATTACGTTGCAGTCTGTGGATGGTTCAGACAGCTCTCGGATTTCATCAAAAATAT
This sequence comes from Leuciscus idus, assembly GCA_021554675.1. NCBI lineage: Eukaryota > Metazoa > Chordata > Actinopteri > Cypriniformes > Leuciscidae > Leuciscus > Leuciscus idus. Next base: position 30,834,739 of record CM038642.1, read on the forward strand.
CTTAATTCATGTCCCGAAGATGAACGAACCTCTTGAGGGTTTGGAACGACACGAGGGTGAGTAATTACTGACATAATTTACATTTTTGGGTGAACTAACCCTTTAAGATCAGCCTTCCATAACAGCAGTGTCTAGCATTTCACACTGATGTAAATGGATGTCGTGTACATCATCTGGCCCAGCTAAGCCTGTAAACTCCAAATTAAAGTCACCCGTTCTTGCTGTGTTCTGATGAATAATGGATTATACATAAAAGCGTGCGGAAACGAGTCCCCCGTCAGCGGGTTTAACAAGGCTCTCAGTCCTGCAGTGAAAGCTGTGACTGTATCAGAGACTCTCTGTGGCCCGCGGGACGCCTGACCTTTACAGTCGGCTCTGCATACTTCTGTACTCAAACACACTAACTCCGCATAGCAAACCATAGCAACTGGGATTTAGTGGCCTGTAAAATTGCAACATAAAATGGAATGAAATCTACAATGTTGCAAATTATTGGGAGGATTTTAACATCATCATGCCCGAGGGTCATCTATAAGACACTACAGCTCTACGGTAGACATGATAATCGCAAACAAAAGAGCAGAGAAACACCATTAACCCTCACACAAGAGGTGGTGTTATGGTACACTCTCAGAGAAAAAGGTACAAAAGCTGTCACTGGGAAAGTACGCTTTCAAAAGATACACTTTTGTACCTTATTTAGCCCTTAATAATAATTTGTTACATTTATATAGCGCTTTTCTGGGTACTCAAAGCACTTTACATGGAAGGGGGGAATCTCCTCAACCACCACCAGTGTGCAGCATCACCTGATGATGCCACGGCAGCCATATTGCTCCAGAACACCCAGCACACACCAGCTTACTGGTGGAGAGGAGACAGTGATGAAGCCAATCGGTATATGGGGATGATGAGGAGGCCATGATGGACAGGGGCCAAGGGGCAAATTTGGCCAGGATGCCGGGGTTACACCCCTACTCTTTTTCGAAGGACATCCTGGGATTTTTAATGACCACAGAGAGTCAGGACCTCGGTTTAATGTCTCATCCGAAGGATGGAGCTCTTTGACAGTATAGTGTCCCCATCACTATACTGGGGCATTAGGACCCACACAGACCACAGGGTGAGCGCCCCCTGCTGGCCTCACTAACACCTCTTCCAGCAGCAACCTGGTTTTCTCAGGAGTCTCCCATCAACGTACCTAAACCTACCTTGCTTAGCTTCAGTGGGAGACCAGTCTTGGGCTACAGGGTAATATGGCTGCTGGCTACATATTAATACCTAAAGTGTACATTAGGGATGCACCGAATATTCGGCCACCGAAAATTTTCGGCCGAAAATGGCCCAAAAGTGCATTTTCGGTTTTCAATACCGAAACAATACGGCCAAAATGTTGTGATGACGCAAACAGCAGATACCGCGACCTGCACGTGCTTGTCTGAAGCAACATATCTGCGGTGTGGACGTATTTCAATATATCTGAGAGTGACCCACGGACAGTTTTAAAACACAGAAGTCCCAAGTCTTCCGGAAGTTCCGGGAGTCTCCCGCGTATTGATAGCGGCTCCCTGATGCCCGCAAATTAGTTTAAATCTCCCGGAATCGCGAGCGAGCATGAGCGCGCATACGTAGCGCGTGCGCGGCAGAGAGAGGGAGCGAGAGACCTTGCGTGTGTGTGCAGAGCAGCCGTCATTTATCAGAGGTGTGTGTGTTTACCTTAGCTGTTTATGGTTTTTGCAACTCACGTCCATGAGCATATAGCTGCAGATATTATTATGGGCTATGGCAGTATTGACCTAAATGCACTTTGTTTTTATGAGAGAACATTTCATTTTTAAACCTTTCTGCAGGCCAGTAGGCTTTTACATTATTATTTAATGTACACATGAGTGGGGTCAAGTTAAACATTTAATTTTATACTGTGAGAGGTTCAACCAGGCGCTCAGGTAGAGTCAGAGGAGTTTAAGATAGGTGCTCTTGGGGTAGGGAAAAAAATCCAAAGGAAAACAAAAGCAGGTCCCAGGCACTCAGTCAAAATACTCAGGAGAAGGATCAGGTTAAAAAGCCTTTAATGAATGTGGCTTAAGTCATTTTAAAAATATGCACTAACATGTTTCGACCAACAAAATGGTCTTCATCAGGGCAGTCAAGTACTTTGCAATGTGCTAAATAAATATTTGCATAACATTTTAATTGATTTATTCTTTGAAACTTTAATATTAATTTATGCAATGCCTTGATTATAGTAAAGTTAGTACACAGTCATAGCCATAAATGCAATGGTACTAATAATTGGCATCATTTATTTCGGTGTTTCGGTTTTCGGCCTTAGTTTCCTCTTTTTCGGTTTTCGGTTTCAGCCAAGAATTTTCATTTCGGTGCATCCCTAGTGTACATATTAATACCTAAGGTGTACATATTAGTACCTAAAGTGTTTAATATTTTTTGTGGAAACTCATTCACTTCTTTCAGGACTCCTTGATGAATAGAAAGTTCAAAAGATCAGCATTTATTTGAATATAAATCTTTTTTTTAACATTCTAAAAATCGTAACCGCTAATTTCACACATCATTGATAAAAAAGTATTTACTCACTAACATATAAAATACATGCACAAAACAAGCATCTTCTAAATAAGCGTATGACCATGATGTCATGTGTCCCAAAAACTGTAATTAACTATGAAATTACTATAATACTGTACAAAGCATGTATTACTATTTCCAAAAAAATGAGTTGCCATTCAAAAAGAAGTATCGCCATTGTATTTTTTTGTTAGTGAAGCAACGCGGTTCTATGGAGAAAAGCCCCTCAGAACACACTCACACAGACACACACACACACACTCACACACTGTACTGTACCATGATCATACAAGGAGAAACCAATACAATCCCTTCACAGACAGACACACACACACACACACACACACACACACACACACACACACACACACACACACACACACACACACACACACACAGTACTGTACCATGATCATACAAGGAGCAACCAATACAATCCCTTCACAGACAGACACACACACACACACACACACACACACACACACACACACACACACACACACACACACACACACACACACACACAGTACTGTACCATGATCATACAAGGAGAAACCAATACAATCCCTTCACAGACACACACACACACACACACACACACACACACACACACACACACACACACACACAGTACTGTACCATGATCATACAAGGAGAAACCAATACAATCCCTTCACAGACAGACACACACACACACACACACACACACACACACAGTACTGTACCATGATCATACAAGGAGAAACCAATACAATCCCTTCACAGACACACACACACACGCACGCACGCACACACACACACACACACACACACAATTTACTGTACCATGATCATACAAGGAGAAACCAATAAAATCCCTCCACACACACACACACACACACACACACACACACACACACACACACAGCGTTGTAGATGAATCTAATGAGGACAGCTCCTCTGCAGTCGAGAGGCGAGTAGAAACGGTCTCACAGCTCATCACACACACACACACACACACACACACACACACACACACACACACACACACACACACACACACACACACTCTGTGTTTAATTGGAGCAGAGAAACCCAGCCGAACGCTTTCAGAGTTTCCTCAGACAGGAAAAGAAAAGCCGAGAGATCCTCCGCTGCTGCTGTGTGCTAAAAATAGCCGGCTCAGAAAACGGCCATTTCAATTCACATTGTTCTGACTCGTTCCTCCCCTCCTCTAAGAAGCTTCACCTCTGCGAGTGTGAGGTGTTTAGCGTCTGAAACTGCTCAACTTCTGGGTCTGTGAGGGAAGTCTGTGTGTGCTGACTCTGTAAGAGCATCTCCTCGAGTGCTGTAATCGAGGAGGACTGGCACACACACACACACACACACACACACACACACACACACACACACACACACACACACACACACACACACACACACACACACACACACACACACACACACAGGAGGAGACCGCATTACTGAAGAGAGAAAAGACCATCTGATCCCCGACAGTGAACGAGAGACAGAGAGACTGAGGAATCAAGGATTCTGATCATAGACTGTAAAAAATAGATTCTGATGCACAAAATGAAACACTGCGCTCCAACTATATGGGCCTGTGATAAATCTGATGGTTATTTATAAGTCATATAAATAATATTTCCAGCATTTTAAATGCTAGTCAGAACTATTCAAAAAAAAAAAAAAAAAATGCTGCAGGATTTACTTCAGAAATGTAATATCACAAATAATTCAAATACACGACAAGTAACACACCAAATGAAACATGATATTTTTAAGCAGAAATTCTGAAATAGTTCAATAATATGCAAAATCCTCCAAATATACTCCAATAATCTTTACTTTATTTACAACTTACAGTCCATGTAAGTATTTAAAAATTGCCAATTAATTGGCCAAAATATGCAAATTTTGGTTAAATATTGTGCAAAATAAAATTTTATTTCAGCTATTATATACAATTTGAAATGGCAAGAAATTATACTGTAAAATGAAAAAAAGTTCTGCACTTTGTGATGAATTTTACATAAACTTTAAAATGAAAATGATGTCATGACACTCATACACTGAAAAAACCCCAAAACCCGTAAAATGTACTTAATTTTCTTTTGCAAGTTTTTGCACGCATAATTTAAGACATATGGAATTAAGTAATATCTAACTAAGTTAAGTAAAATTAACAAACCAAAGTAAATGTAATTTAGCCAGTTAAAGTTTGTTGAGATATTTCTTCTTAAAGTTTACTTTGCAATACTCTGTCTCAAGAACATTTTATGAAAATGAACACCAGATCCCACAAAACAGCAAATTTACTAAACCTAACAACAAAAGCAATGACAAAATACTGTAAATACAGCTGAAAAAAAGTGAAAAATTTACGCTTATTAATTATTCATGACCCAGTGCATGATGGGAACACCAGTATCAGAGAGTTGAGTAGGTTTTACTTAATTTTATAACGTTGATATTTACGCTTTAATTTCTACAAGTTAAATCAAGAACTAATATAGAATTTACATTTTAAAATTCATGCCTGAACTTATTCAGGTAGAAATTATATTTGTATTTAATTCACGATATTATATCACTGTTTTTTTTCTTCTTTTTTTCTTATCTGGATTATAAAAGTAATTATTTTTGTCTAAAATAAATGATACATAATAAAAATAATAATAATAATAATAATAATAAAGTACAGAAATAAACAAGTCCTCTGAATATACAGTACAAGAGCTTTGTTAGAGGAATAAATCAAAATGTAACAAAATTAACTGAAAATCTCAAAGAATCAGTTGATTCAGTTCACAATCAGTGCGAATGATTCATTCACTGAAATCGGTTCTCAAGTTCAACTCAATTATTTTTTTATTTTTTTTAATTTTTTTTATTCATGGAAAGAAGCAACCAGAACTAGAACCAGTAATATTCAAAAATGTATAATTTTTCCTTAGCAAGATATCCAGTTATAGTTAATCAAGAATGTCATTTATTGTCAACTACTTTCTTTAGTGACTTAAAAAAAAAAAAAAGCAATTTAACTATTTAATTGTTGCAGACCTATAGCCCAAGAACAGGGCGAACGGTAGATCGTATACAACGAGAAGGAGAAATGAAAGGGTCTTGGATGCGCAGTAGATACAGGGATCTTCACAGAAGCGAATGGAAAATAAAGATGTGAGACTCCAGAAGATTTGCAGAGCAGAACTTGTGAAGTGTGTAATGGCTGACAGACGGAGATGTAGACAGAGAAGATCGTCTCATGGGAGCAGGAAAGAGCGGGAGAGCAAGAAGATGCCAAGAAGCGAGTGAAAGAAGATGACAGAGAATGAGAACATGAAAACAAATGAGCGTGTATGTGAATGAGAGAGAGCACAGAGGAAACTCTTATAGCTTTTAGTTTTCAGGACACAACGGTTTAACAGTGAAACCTCCTAAACAGCTAAGTACAATTACTGAAGCCACAATAAATAAAGAAAATCATGATGAATTAATATATTATCATCTCCAAACAGTCCTTGAGAGGAAAGAACATTACTGGAACTATGTGATGGTCTCAGATGATTATCATGATCTGTCTATCATCTTCAAAATGTACATGTCAAAACAACAACAGCACAGTATTAGCCTGATCAAGATATTACCATGGCATTATGTCCAAAAATCATAGTATTACAGTGGCATCATGGCCAAAAACAGGGCATCACCACGGTACAAAACTAGCCTGGAAATCCAGACCTAAATCTGAAAGATTAATGGTCTGGCATCATCTAATGTAAATCGGCCAGCTCGAGGGGCGGCACCAAGCATGCATTTGGAAATCTCACTGCACGCAATTGGATAACACTACGACCAATCACAACAAGCCCCATACGCTTAGCTAGCAGCGGAGCTAACTGGTAGATTAGACTCTTGCCGTATCCGGTCGGAAAAACAGCAAAAACGTCCTTCTTGCAAAGGAACGATTCGAGCGGCGTCTTCTGTTCCTCTTTTAGAGCAAAAGCCAAGTCTAACTCGTTCATTGTAGCGGCCAAAGCCGTTTCAAACAACTGGTGTTCATCCATAGCCATCTTGCAATGTTTACTGATGACTTTGACATCACAGCGCTGTCGTCATCTCACCTCTGGCCCGCCTATATCAGATAACCCGATGTGATTGGTGCAGCTCAGATCGAGGGGCATATTTAATGAGCATCATTACTCGACACCAGAGTAAACTCGCTGAGCAAATTCAACTTGTGCTCTCGCGAGAACTCTGGATTACCAGGGTAGTACAAAACCCAAAACCATTGTAATCTATGGGATATGACCAAAATGTGGTATTACCATAGTATAATTTTACATCGCCACACGGCACCATGACCAGAAACAAACAAACAGACAAACAAATTACTTTTTACTAAGTAAAAAATTATATACATAAATAAACACATATACAAAAACATAGTAACAACATAGTTACTACCATGATTATGACATAATAATACTATATTATACTATAATAATAATAAATAAATAAAAATAAATAAAAGTAAAAATCACAATATTAACACAGCACCATGACCAAACCCCTATATAAAACAGGGTATTACCATTATACCAAAACATTTAAATAATGTACTATTTGCATACTGAAAAAACAATATGTTAAAAGATCATGGTATTCTCATGGTACCACATCTAAAACCATAGTATTACTATCATTACTATTATGTCCACAAATATACCATAGTACTGTAAATGTCCAAAACAATAGCATTACCAATGCACATCAAAACTTGATGCATTTACTTAATATATGAAATCCATAACCATTGTATTTTTATGCGAAATCTGTAATTACTGTACCATTTCCTACATGTCAAAACAAACAACAACCACATAATTACCATGATTATGATATTACTATACCAATAAATAAATACATAAATATAAAACGGGGTATTCCCATGGTAAAACCAAAAAAAAAAACATGGTATTCTGTACATGATACCACCTTGAAAACCATAAGTATTAATATGGTACAAAACATGCCATGGTAAATATCCCAAGCACTACAACCAATGTTCTATATGTGACCCTGGACCACAAAACCAGTCACATGGGTCAATTTTTAGAAATTGAGATGTATACAGCTGAATACATAAGCTTTCCATTGATGTATGGGTTGTTAGGATAGGACAATATTTGTCCGAGACACTACTATTTGAAGATCTGGAATCTGAGGGTGCAAAAAAATCGAAACATTGAGAAAATCGCCTTTAAAGTTGTTCATTTATGTTCATGATTGTGCTGCATTCACTCACAAAAATAAATGTTTTATATATTTACAGTAGGAAATGTACAAAATATCTTCATGGAACATGATCTTTACCTAATATCCTAATGATTTTTGGCATAAAAGAAAAATCGATAATTTTGACCCATACAATGTATTGTTGGCTATTGCCACAAATATACCCGTGTGACTCGTGACTTGTAATCCAGGGTCACATATGATGATTTTATAGCAGTTAATAGCAAAGTACCACAGTTTTATTTTACTAGTGGTAACTGCAGTAACTTTGATACCTGGGCGTAAACTACAGATCCCACAGTAAAGGAGAGCGCGATACAGAATGATTGACAGGGTCAAGAGAATCGTTCTGCTCTCTCTAATAAACAGGCTGATGGACGAGTGCATTACTGTCCTCCTGCCCGTGTCTGTAAATCACTCCATTACAGACAATCCTCAACGCCATTCACACACTGACGACACGCTAACAACACACTCTGATCATTACACTGCATCTCAAAGCCTGTCCGTGTGACAACAGCGCTCCGGGCTCGGGAGCATTCGCAGGATTTAATCATTCGCAGGATTTAATTCGCCATCGTTTGTCTGGGACACGTTTAATCGTAATGACAGCGTGCGGGAACGGCAGTCTTCAGATTTCTAATATGCAGATGATGGATCCATGATCTGGGAAGCAAAGCAGAAAATTGAATGGGTCGTTGCTCATCCACAGGGATGAGAGACGGAGAGATGAGAGGTGAAAGGTCAGAGGAACACCTGCTGTGAGCCACGACTGGCACCAAACACAACCACAGACTCACGCTAGCAAACTCAAACACAGCGTTCTGCTTCCCCACAATCCCCCTCACAGAGAACACACACCAAACACACATCAGCTCGTCACTGCAGATCTCTGGAGGATCGACTAAACTCTGTTCAGTGAAGAGACTCAGACGGAGATGGACTGCTGAGAAGTTTGTTCCCAAACAGTCTTATACTTCGCTTTATACTTTCGTAAAAAAGTTAGTTTTTAAGGACATTAAATCATGGTAATACACCATGTTCTTTTGGATATGCAATATTCCTATAATAATAATCATAATATTCAGATCATGAGCTGATTGAGTCTAAAAGAACACTGTCGCTCTTCACTCTGGAACATGCAGTGCATTATCAAATTGCAACCTTTGTGATTTTATAAATGAACTACGCCATAATGCAATTTTTACTGTATGCTTTTAAAAGAGGAGCAGAGAACCGCGATCAAGGCATTTGTCTTTTTATTAATTTATTTTTTATTGCTTTAAACAACAAAACAATACAACATACAATTTTAGAGCAAGGGGAGCAAAGAAAACACACATAAAAAAAATAATAAAAAAATAATAAATCACAAAAATACAAGACCTTTGTATTAATCAAAGATTTTGAAGACTGTAAACAAATTAACAGTCTTAATAGCTTTTCCATTAGTACTGGATTGAATAGTAGAAAAGTAATTTTCTAATTCTTTAAGGAATACTGAGAAAAGGGGCTTTTTGTTAGAAAACTTACACTTATGTATGTGAAATTTGACTAATAAAATGAACAGATTAATTAAAAAAGCCTCATTAAATCACACTGTTATCATAATTTGAATATCCAAAAGTTACATTTTCAAAATGCAAAACAAAATTAAACAGTACCTTTTCCTTAATAAACTGAAGGGGGAGGATTGGAATCCACTGCTGCTTCAATGTATATGTAATGAGTGATTATAATCAAGGTATTAATCAATATTTTTCCTTCTAAATATCAAATGAGTTGAATGACTTCTCTGGAGATTTTACTTTGTTATAGAGGTCACCGGTGTGATTACTGAAATGTTCTTTTCATGTATTCTCTAATGTCAGTATTTGATATCTGAATGCAGTAACAGTGCTTGCTCATTTAGCCCGGCTTCAAGAAATGAAATAGGAAAATGGTTCTGTGTTTGAGAAAGGTCTTCAACATGTTAGAACACATAGGGGTCATTGAAGCCAATAGTTTAAGGGACCATTTCTTTGTTAAAGCCTTACTTAGACTAAAATGTAGCTCTCCTTGAAAGAACGCATTATCTTGATGTTTTGAGACGACTCTCCTGTTTATAGTTAGAGCCTGGCCAAATCCAACCTTGGAAAAGCTGTGTGTCGGTGTGTGTGTTAGTCTTCTTGGTTACAGGTTAAGGAACCACTGGCATTGTTGGAGATTGACTGAGTTGTTGTTCGGGACATGCTGGCACCCAGCAACCCAAATCTGAGACCTGGAAGGTCACGACATGTCTAACTTCAGGGTTAGCTGCATAATCAGATGGAGATATGCTTCCGTCTATATGTGTGGAAAATTACTATGTTTATCTCTTAGCCAATGAGAATCATTCAACCTGTAAGCAACGACGTAGCTTAGACCTTGGAAATGGTATAACTGCTGTGATCTGTGTAACTGTAAGCGGGGCGTCCTACGAACTCCTGTGTGAGTCTTGAAGCTGAACTTCTGCTGATGAAACTTGCAAACTATCTTCAGTAAAACTTTTCTTAATTTTTTTATAATTCTGACTCCGGGTCTTCTTTCAAACATCTGGTCCTTGGGTCCTAAACTGTTAACCCCTAACAAAACATAGACACCTCATACCATAACTTTTTCACACGACTACAACGCCAGAGAATGTGGGCTACTGTTTCCAAGTGCAAAGTGCAAAAAGAGCAACTTACATCAATGTCTTCCTTAAACTTACTAAGGAAATGTTTGACAGGGTAGAATTTGTGCATTATCTTGAAAGAGATTTCTTTGACCTGATCAAGGCATTTGTCGATCGGAAAGATGAGTGAAGAACATACGTCACTTACTCTGATCTGATTGGTTGTAGTTCTATCCAATTGATTGACATTTTCTTTCCTGGTTCGGTTGAAACACGCCCCATAATCACAGCCCAATGGAGCAGATCAGACTCACATTCTGACTCGAACGTCAGGCTACTTCAGTGTTAATCATTCAGTATCATGTTATACATCAGAGTTGCTGCAACCTGATGGAATCACTGTACCAAGAGCCTCACCAAACAAAACACACTCTTCCTGGCTGTGTCCCAAACCGCCCCCTATACCCTTAACCAGGGCACTATTTGAGGGAACAGCCATTTGTAGAGGTGTCCGAAACCATAGTGGACGTTACTGAGTGAGTGCATTCATTCAATCCCACAATGCACCGCAATAACGAGTGCACAACTGATGTATGGCTCAACGGCTAGAGAATACCCATAATGCACTGTGAGAGTCGCACGCTGAATGAATTCCCGCGTCTGACCAGAACACGGCGCTCGCAGCTGAATCATCCATCCATCCGTTTTCCAAACCGTGCTACAGCGTAATATCATACAGGTATAAATTCCTTGTAATTGATTGTTAAATTGTTTAATTACGGTTTATACATGATAGTTTCCAGATCTTTTCATTACTACTGGAGCTGCCAGTTTGCTACGTTTCAATTAATTATTAAACAGCAAGCACAAACTATGCAAAAGAAGCAGCCCTTTTCATTCACTCCTTCAGTGGCCTATATTAGTGGAGTAATGTAGGGAATAGCGAATGAGGGTATAGGGGGCGATTTTGAACACAGCACCTGTCTTCAAACAGGTTCTCCTAACACTTTCCCCATCTGCCATTGGTCAGACCAGCAGATAGTCCCGCCCCCAAACCCATGCCATTGGCTGAGCGGTTGCTTTGACAGATTGTCAAGCAAACGGAGCAATGTTTTGATTTCTGGGGAATCAACACACACGATGCGCATATAGTTGTCTCTGCATGTCAAAGTCACCATGAAATCAAAATTGACGATCCTCGTTTAAAAAAAAAAAAGAAAAAAAAGGAATATTGCAGTATTTATTATAAATAAATATTCCATGCACATTACTATTATTTTTTATTAAATTGATCTTATCAATAATCTTTAATCAAAATAATTCTCCCTCTCTCTCGCAGCATCTCTTCTCTTCTCTGATGACGAGGGCGGGGCAACCTGTCACTCACATGAGATCAGCCAATAGCAAACCACAACCATCCAATCAATTCCTCACCACAATCAAGCCCCGCCCTAAAATTGTTCTTGTTCTAGAATCTTTCACTCGGATATACGTCACAATAGGGAAGAAAAGACTATCGTATAATGCCAACTTTAAAGGATTTCTTGTTTTTGTGCTCTACATAAGAACCATGAGGTTCATCAACAACATGAGGGCAAGGAAATGATGACAGAAAGCTCATTCCTGGGTCATCTGTACGGGTATCTGCACGTCGGAGTAATAGACATTTTAGACAATTGTTTGTGGAAGCTGCTTGTTAAGGTGTGGGATAGAGTTCGGCACACACACTACGACCTGAGGATATCCCTGTCTCCTGTGTAAGTTGGGATAGGAGAAAGTATTATAACATCAAAAATTACACACATCACCTTTAAACAAAAGAATAATGGAAAAACTGAGAGTGGCTTTTGGGACTTTAAGAACTGTTAAGTCATTAATCTAAAATTGCCATTTTCTCCAACCTTCATCAGGATGATTCTTATGGAGGATGATTTCCTGAACGCTCAAAGGTTCATTAGTATTCCTGTGGACGGGGTGAAGCGGACATTCACTCACATTGATGGTGTTTAAGGACATTAAGGAGGCTTTAAATACAGTCCCGGGTCTCTGATCACACCCCACATAATGAGCGTTCACTCAACCAGCAACTTCAACACAATTCTTCAAACGTTTTGGCGTAAATGATGTGATTTTTCTTTGTTTTTTTTTGTTACAATAGAAGCCTCCCTGGTTATATTTAATAATCATAAACAATGATAAAAATGACTTCCCCCATTTAGAGAAAAAAAACTAAACAAAACGAAAACTGTGAGGCGCTTCATATAGAGAACTTTTCAGGGGTTCCATCGATATATCACTATGGGCCCTATTTTAACGATCTGAAACTCAAGTATCAAGCGCGAAACGCAAGTAACTTTGTGGGCGGGTCTCGGCGCTGTTGCTATTATACCGGCAGGATAAATGACTCTTGCGCCCGACGCAAATCTAAAATGGGTTGGTCTGAAGTAGCTTCATTATTCATAGGTGTGGTTTGGGCGTAACGTGAAATAAACCAATCAGAGCGACATCTCACATTCCCTTTAAGAGCAGGCGCGTTTGTTCCATGGCGGATTGATATTATAACAGCGGATTTGCCAGACGCACGCCAGGAGCGGTTCACAGCCAAGGAGACCGACGTTCTCATCAGGGCCGTAAAACACAGAGACGGGACATTGTATGGGGATGGAGAAACACACCCAAATTAGCTTCGGTTAAACAGGCGTATAATAATTTGGGTAAATGTGTAAGCTAGATGTATGCCTATTTTTTCACATCTTCATGGACACAACAATGATTTCCCTCGTGTGGAATATTTTTCCTTGTAATAATGTATGGTTTTCTAAAAATGAGAACTGCTGCTTCTGTGTGTAGATGAGATAAGCAAAGTGCATGGGCATTGTGCACGTGCTACATTGATTATGGCCAAGCATGCGCCCTTAAAATAGCATCTGAATAACATGCGCAACGAGGCACTGACTTTAGACTAGGTTTTTCCTGGTCAGTGGCGGAATTGTTTTCTAAACCTGCAAAATAGCACCAGGGAACGTTTGTGCCGGAACACGCATCCTCTTTTCACTGAACCGACCCCGGGAGCACAAGTTAATTTCCTAATTTACCGACGTGCGTCTGTGGAGGGAAAAGTCCGCTGTGCGCGGGTGCAAAATAGGGATGATACATGTGTCGGTGTACAAAGTCAATTGCGCTGGGTGCAGGATAGGGCCCTATATCTCAACGACCACGTCATCTGTGAGTGTGAGAGTTTCTAACAATTTAAATCGACAAAACTACAAAGTAGGGACGGAGGTCTATATAATTACAAAATAAAGTCATTATGATTGTTCTTGTTGTTAATATTATTTTATAATTAAGTAACATGTAAGATAAAAGGAGTTTCGTCACTACGAAGCCGTTTCTGCTCCAGCTCTGACACACAGAGTAATCGCCAGCGTCCCAATTCACTCACTTCATTTCGTTCACTCCTTGCAGATATAGTGCACTCAGATGCAATACACTATATAGGGATTAGTTAATGAGTGAACGAGTGAGCGGTTTCGGACACAGCTATGGTTTGTGTAGCATTAGCAACACACTATTAGCTGTTTGATAACAGTCCAGCAAAAGGCTAATCATACTAATTACAGTTATGTGTCCGACACTGTAAAGAGCGAGACCATTGTGCAGCGTTTACCTTAGTAAGCTGACCGAGTGAATCTCTGGTGTGAGTGAGTGGAGGCGGGGCTAATTAGCATATTCATGTATGAAGTAAGGGGATATTGTTACGTTCAAGCTATTTTAAGGCATGATGAATTTTTTTTTCACAGGAAAAAAAACATTTAAATATGTAATTTTGGTGATCAAAGATGAGTTTTAAGGGATACAATTATTGACTACAGGGAGACTTTAAGACATTTCTCCTGATATAGAACAATTTTGACAAAGGGGTTTTAAACAGTTCTATCAGTTCTACAAAGAACCCCACTGAGTGTATAGAGTTCGGAAATTAATGGATAAATAATAATGAAAAAACTTTGGACACCAAGCTAAAACTTCTGATGATAGATAATCCCTTAGGTAAACTTTATTAGAAGATACAGTATATCATTCTTATATCTCTATTTTATGTCTGTTTGTTTTAGTGGCCTGATATAACAATATTAGCTCAACCAATGGCGTGAGTTTGGGGTGGAGCTTCATGTTAACTGACATTCCAACAAATCTTTTAATTTCTTTTGGAAGAATGAATCACTTTTCCAATCACATTTCTCACTGTAGCCTCAAATCTTAGATTTGCAAATCTGACTAGTAAACTATTTAATTCACCAGAGCTGAATGTTAGTTGCATTTGGTGCTTAACGATTTCATTTTGCTCAGGTAATAACAGTGGCAATACAATTTCACTGCAGTGACAATAATAGTATAAACTGTTTGTATGTAAGGGTCCTGAACATAATTTTGAGAGTTTTCTGATGGGGTCAACAGTTCTCCTAAACACCGGAGCAGATCTTCCAGTTTCCACAGCACACATCCGTCAAGCCTGCCACTCTCTCCTGGGGAAATGGAGTTATTAGTCCCGTAATAAAGTTATCATGAGGTTATTACACCGCAGCTGCCCTTATCACAGCTGGAATAACCACTGCAATTCATCAACACACGTGCTTCAGATGTGCAAACGCATCTCAGATGAAGACTCTGGGAATACGGTAGAGCTTTCTTAGGTTAGATTTCCATCTTACTATTGATATATATTTTTTTTAAATATAATGTCTTAAAATATACAAGAAGATACATTTACTTCAGAAGCAAAATTACATTTTTCTTTACAAAATCTATATGTAATTTAATTTTTCTTTATTTCACTGGCAAGTGTTTTTTCCTTGTTATACATTCTGATTCATGCTTGAAATAAGAAACAGTGTTATTTTAGTATCATTGAGATACTTTTAAAGATTTTTTTTATTATTTTGAATCAGTTTTTGTTTTTAATATTTTCATTTTAATGTCTTAGTAATTTTGCTTATTTTTTTAATTTTTAATAGTTTGTTTTAAACATGTCTATATATATATTTTTTTTTGTGTGTGTGTGTGTGTGTTATTTTAGTACATCAAATTAACTTACATTAAAATGAGAAATGTTGCCTTGGCAACTAGCTAAAATAAAGTAAGTTTAAGTTTTTGACATTTCATTTTAATTTTTTTTCAGTTGAGCTTTATTTTACATGGTTTTAGTTTTAGTTAACTTTAATAACTCTCACTTTAATAACTCTCACTGTAAAAAAAAAAAAAAAAGATTTGTCGATGTTGTAAATAAAACAAAGATTTGTAAAGTTTTCAGTCATTCCACTTCAAAATGTCACGCAATTGTCATTTCTTTGTAATTAATTGTGGAATTTAGCAATTTCTGAGTGAATTTTTTTCTACACCAAGTTTTTTCAGTGCTGATAAGATCAAAACAAAACAAAATAAAAATTAAACAGAGGAGAAAAAGGTTAATTCAAGACAGATTATCTGAAAAAGAAGCCTTAACAGAACTTACACAATTTTGCTTCAAGGATGTTTAGATTTTTTTGTTGTTGAAGAAATTCTGATTCATAAAAGTCTATTTAGCAATGTATTACACACTGCAAACACAAACACACACAAACACACACAAACACACACAAACACACACACACACACACACACACACACACACACACACACACACACACACACACACACACACACACACACACACACACACAAACATAAATCAGAAAATCTAAACAATAATGCATTTCATCCATTTTTATATCAGTTCATTTTTATAACACTGAGGGAAAATATATTTACAGTGTAGATCTTTTTGCGGTTTCTTTCCCCCGTTTATAATTATAATAAACAAACAATAGAAATGCGAGACGGCCTCCTCTGAATAGCTGACTGTTTGTTCAGGGCGGGATATGAATAGATAGACAAAATCAATATGCTGGTGACGGTGTGAAAAGTGCTGAGCGGGAGAGCCCAGGGGTGGCACGGCCAGGCAGAGGAAAAACACATTAGAACAGGGAAAACTGCGATGAATATGAAACAGAGGACGGCTGTGCAGTCGCTGCTAAAGCGCAGAGTCAGGATCAGTCCCATCTGTCGGTGCGCCACCGTCAAGCCCAAAGGATTTCAGGGTTTGCTTGCCGTCCTCAAAGTGCCCCAAAGTTCCTCTGCATTGGTCTTTGAGTTATGAAAGTTATTTGTTATTGAAAGTATAGTTAAAGAAGACCTATTATGCTTTTTCAAAACTTTATTTAGTGTGTGATGCTGTTTGAGGATGAAAAAGCTCTGCGAAGTTAAAAAGTCCCTCCAGCGGGAGTTCTTCTCTATATCAGTGTCACTCTGAACTCCCTGAAACGCCTCCATTATAGTCTTGAGTTTCTTCCGGGAACGAACACGTCACAATATTCCTCATTTAAATAATTCATACGCAGAATAAAGGGGCGGGGCCTCTTTGAGTTAGTTAGTGTGTTAACCCTCTGAGGTCTGAGCTGTTTTCTGGGCCCTGGAGGTGTTCTGACATGCTCTGACATTTGTGTTTTTTTCTGTTACTAGTGACATTTTCATGGCTAAAGTCTAATTACACTGTATTCAGCACAAACTCTGCTACAATAATATATCAGCAGCATGTATGTAAAAGTTTGTAGTTTTGAGATAATGACATTTATGCGTGGTTTGTGAAAATACAAAAAAAAATTCTCACTGAAATAAGGCCATGAAACCCATACTGATTATTTCTTCACAAGACTTTTGAAAATTGTATGACGTAGCCTAGAATATTTGCTCCAAAACTATGTGAAAATCACCCTGACTGCTCATTCAGATAAGACAATATATTGATTTAAAATTTCTAAGACGTGTTTTGTGTGACAAAGCCATATGCGAAGAGGCGTGATCATCTCATGAATATGTAAGCCTTCAACACCTGAGAAAGACAAAGACACTCCCCTAACTGCCCTATTAGGAGCGATCAGGCCCTGTCATTCAGAGCAACCTTGCACAAAGAATGAGGAGATTTAAAAAAGAATGGCTTTTAGATTGTTTGGATTTATTTACAACACAACACAATCCAAAAATACACAACAAATGACAAAAGAGCACATAGAAAACAATGATCCAAAGACAGAGACCTTTGTGCCATTCCTAAAAACATTGTACATACCTTTCATTTCCAAGGTGTTTGATTTTCACTTTACCATGTTCATATATAGAGACTCATGTAAATGTTGAAGTCAGCAGGACTCAGTTGCATCTGGTCCCTGAAAAAAAAAAAAAAAAAAAAACTGTGAACATACTGATATCAAGAGAAACTATAGGGCTGCACGATTTTGGGAATAGATTTTAGATTTTTCTGGTTAAAATTTCTTTTTAAAATTCACAGAATACACACACACACACACACACACACACACACACACACACGTTTCCAACAATATATAATGAACACCAGGTTTGTTGTGCCTTGTAGGCATAGGCTACGCAGTGCTGCATAAAATAATAATAACAATAAATTAAATCTTCCAAAAGATTTCAAGAACAACTACGCTAGAGAAAAATATATTGATTATCATATGTTACTTCAAATGTTTCCATTCGTTATGATGATATGAAATGAGATAATAGTAAAAACATAAAGCCTAATGTTTGGTGCATTTTTCCTTTCAAACGCAATCGCGCTCCAAAATATGATACATTCAAACGCAATCGCGCTCCAAAATATGATACATTCAAACCCACAGCGCGCTCCAAAATATGATACATTCAAACGCCATCGCGCTCCAAAATACGATACATTCAAACCCACAGCGCGCTCCAAAATATGATACATTCAAACGCCATCGCGCTCCAAAATACGATACATTCAAACCCACAGCGCGCTCCAAAATATGATACATTCAAACGCCATCGCGCTCCAAAATATTAAACATTATGGTTATACATATCTATGTTTGAGCAGATATCCACAAACAGTATTTAACAGTAAACACGGGTCTAAATAGTATAATATTCACCATATATCTAGCAACAGTTCAACTGCGATGTGAAGTTTATGCAACAATACCATAAACTAATAAGTAAGAATTTCTTACCTTACATCTTTCTTGTCTTCAAATCGCGTTCTTCTTCTTCTTAGGTAAATCCAATGTAAGCTCAGACGTGTCTTCCAAACTCGACGAAAAGCAGAGACTTGTGAAGTGTTTTGGTGTTTTGTGTTTGAGGTAAGGAGGGCGTTCGCGTTCCATGTGGACGATTTGCATGTGAATCACTTTTGCGCGAGTGGGCGTGTCGAATTAAAAAGTAATTAGCAAGCGTTTGAGATACTGGACATCCTGTTGGTTTTATACAAATTACTTAAACAGAGAATATTTGTTTTCAGTTTGAATCCGATCATTTAAAAGTACACACATAAATGTGTATAAAGGTATATGGCTCATAAATGTGTGAGAAGTATTCGCTGAGTTTTGTTTCAGTTTATAGACGTGCTCAAGAAAAAAAAGTTCACCGCGACGGAGAGGCAGAACGCACACCCTGTTTATTTTCTTTATTTTACAAAAGCACAATGTTTTGATTTGATTGTAAGTGGACACATACTGTACAAAAGTAGAAATATCACAGATTATTGTTTTATATTTCTTTTTTCTGTATAACCATAAATGACGGAGTAATTTAAGTTTATGTTGCTGCTATGTGAAAAAAATCCAGCAAAACGTACTCGGTTACTAACGTAACCTCGGTTCTCTCTAGAAGAGGGAACGAGTACTGCGTTTTGTAAAAACGCTACGGGAAAAGTCTCTTTTCACGAAATACTGAAGCAAAAAATTATCCTTAATTTTCATACATGTAAAGCGCGTTGCGGCAGTGCTTAGCTATGGCGAGACGGCTCGCTCGCTCATTGGCTGCTCTGCAGCAACTGCATAAGCCTATCGAGCGAGGCCTGAGGTGACGTCAGGCCAATGAGGACGCTTCGCGCCCTCCTAGCCATTTCCCGCCGAGACGGGCGTGGCTAGCCTCTATATAAGGAGCTCGAGAAGGCTGATTCACTCGATTTTCATCGCCGAAGCGAACCAGAGTGAACCGTACGCACGGCAGAGAACGCAGTACTCGTTCCCTCTTCTAGAGAGAACCGAGGTTACGTTAGTAACCGAGTACGTTCTCTTACGAGAGTCCTCTCGTACTGCGTTTTGTAAAAACGCTACGGGAACCCCTTGTAAAACGCCGTGCGTGCAGGGATAAAGACACCGATCACTGGAGCAAACCAGGTGTACAGTGCATAATCACCTAGATAGACTCACAAAGAGCCTGGGATTACATAATTCCCTATATTGTAACGTCCGCGGACGTAAAAGTGACCTCACAGAGAGAGTCTAGAGACAAGAGGGGATTCCTCTGTCCTTATAAGGTTGCGTCAGCAGACGCGAATATGACATAGCATAGACAGGGTGGGGAAACCTGTAGCTAATGTGGGAAATGTGGGTCTTACACAGTTCTGCCCATAAGACAGTCGGCAGCGCGTTGCGCATGCGATTTCAGTGTTCTAGTTTAGACAGCTGAATTGACTACACCGATAGTAGCTTAGCCTGCAAGGCGGGAACCTCTAGGTTGTAAAACCTAATGAATGTAGACGGCGAGGCCCAGCCCGCCGCCGTACATATATCCTGTAAGGAAATCCCGCTGGACCAAGCCCACGAGGAGGCAACGCCCCTCGTGGAGTGCGCTCTAACTCCCAACGGGCACTGGAGGCCCTTGGCAGTATAAGCCAGCGCTATGGCGTCAACTATCCATCTGGATAAGCTCTGTTTCGAAACAGCCATTCCCTTGGAACGTCCACTGAACGAGACAAAGAGCTGCTCAGTCTGTCTGAAGACAGCAGAGCGGGACACGTAAGCTCTTAAAGCCCTAATGGGGCAAAGAAAACTTGAGTCCCCTTCCTCACTTGATCCCGGCAGGGCAGACAGGGAGATAACCTGAGCCCGAAATGGTGTGTTGAGGGATTTTGGCACATAGCCATGCTTAGGCTTGAGTATGACTTTAGAGTCGTTAGGTCCAAACTCTAAGCACGCTGGGCTCACAGAGAGCGCGTGCAGGTCGCCTATGCGTTTCACTGAAGCGAGAGCCATCAAGAACACTGTTTTGAAAGACAAATGTTTGAGGATAATAGATTGGATAGGCTCGAAAGGGGCACCTTTCATGGCCGCCAAAACCGTAGAAAGGTCCCACATAGGGACTGAAGGAGGTCTGGGAGGATTTAGCCTCCTAGCTCCCCTGAGGAAGCGGATGACTAGATCGTTCCTTCCTAGAGACTGCCCCAGCGTTGTTCCAGAAAACGCTGTAATAGCCGCCACATAAACTTTGAGCGTGGAAGGGGATCTGCCCTTATCCAACAGCTCCTGTAGGAAGGAGAGAACCTCCGTCACCTCACAATCGAGAGGTGATATGCTCCGAGCTGTACACCAGCCGGAGAAAACCGACCACTTCGAGGCATAAAGCCGCCGAGTCGACGGCGCTCTGGCCTGAGTGATGGTATTTATCACTCCTTCTGCGAGGTTAACGGATAACCGTTGAGCGCCCACACGTGAAGCGACCACAGCTCCGGGTGCGGGTGCCAAATCGAGCCCCCGGCCTGCGAGAGGAGATCTCTCCTCAATGGCACTGGCCATGGAGCGATGTCTGCTAGCTGCATCAGGACTGGGAACCATGCTTGGTTCTTCCAGAACGGTGCTACAAGCAGCATTGAGCATTTCGTTTCCTTGACCCGCTCTAACACCTGAGGCAGGAGGGAGACGGGGGGAAAGGCATAGAGCGGGCAGCGCGGCCACATGTGGGACAGCGCGCTGTCGTTCTTGGAAAAGAATACGGGGCAATGAGCGTTTTCGCGGGACGCGAATAGGTCCACCTCCGCTCTGCCGAATCTCTCCCTCAACAGCCGGACTGTTTGTGGGTGTAGAGACCATTCGCCCAGGGGAATGTTGTTCCTGGACAGTCTGTCTGGGCCCACATTCTGGAGCCCAGGCACGTGCACTGCTCTCAGCGAGCGCAAATTGTGCTGAGCCCATGTTAGGAGGCGTTTCGCCAGCCTGTACAGGGATGTGGATCTCAGACCGCCCTGGCGATTTATATAGGATACCACGGCCGTGTTGTCCGAACGGACTACGACGTGTTGTTCCTTGATTTGGGGATAAAAGCGCGTTAGCGCATTGTGCACTGCCAGCATCTCCAGGCAGTTGATGTGTTGGAGCTTTTCTCGTTTCGACCACAGGCCGAAGAGCGGTCTGCCCTCGAGCAGCGCTCCCCATCCCGAGGTGGATGCGTCGGTCGACACCATCCTTACTCCCGAGGAAGTCCCCAGGCTTACACCTGATCGGTACCAGTCGTCGGCCAACCAGGGTATCAGGGCTGTGACACAGCTCTGATTGACCTTGAGACGTAACCGGCCGGACACCCACGCTCCGCGCGGTACTCGCATTTTCAACCAGAACTGCAGAGGGCGCATGCGGAGCAAGCCCAGCTGGAGAACCGGTGATGCTGAGGCCATGAGACCTAGCATCCTTTGAAACGTCCTGAGCGGGGTAGACGCGCCGCAGCGGAAAGATCTCGCCACGCGCTGAATGTGCAGCACGCGCTGTGGCGACAGCCGCGCTGTCATAGACTGTGAGTCCAGAATGGTACCCAGAAACGAAATCGTTTGACTGGGGTTCAGTGAACTCTTCGTCCAATTGACCGTGATACCAAGATTCTCGAGGTGATCGAGTAAAATGGTTCTGTGCTCCACGAGCTGTGATCGTGATTGAGCTAGGATCAGCCAGTCGTCCAAATAGTTCAGCACTCGTATGCCTCTGAGTCTGAGAGGAGCGAGCGCCGCGTCCATGCATTTCGTAAATGTACGAGGTGCCAGGGACAAGCCGAACGGAAGGACTGTATACTGGTATATCTGACCCTCGAAGGCGAATCTCAAGTATCGCCTGTGGTGTGACGCTATCTGTATTTGAAAATATGCGTCCTTCAGATCTATTGACATGAACCAGTCTCCTCGGCGAACCTGCGCGAGGATTTTCCTGGTCGTGAGCATTTTGAAACTGCGTTTCACTAATGCTTTGTTCAGCCGTCTTAGATCCAGTATGGGTCTGATACCGCCGTCCTTTTTGGGGACTAGAAAGTATCTGCTGTATAGCCCCCCTTCGCTTTGAGCTAGGGGAACATGCTCTATCGCCCCTTTGCATATCAGTTTTGATATTTCGGCGCGAAGTAGGTGTGCTACTTCTAAATTCACCGTAGTCTCGACGCGCGCTGTGAAGCGGGGAGGGCGTCGACAAAACTGTAGCGAGAAGCCTCTCTTTATAATGCCTAGCACCCAGTCCGAAACCCCTGGAAGCGCTGCCCATGCTTCTGCATGGCTGGCTAAGGGCTGAATGCGAAGCGCGCTCTGTTCGCCGTGCGATAGAGGTGCTTCGAGGTGCGATAACATAGGCGTTATGCCTGTGGCATTCGAGGCGGGGGGCGCGCTTAATACAGCGGGCAGAGCGCTCGTCCTCAGCCTTACTACAGTGCTTAACTGAGTGAGGGAGGGCTGAGCGAGCCCCGTGGGACTCATGTCTGCGAGTAAATGTGGGCGGGGAGCGGGCACATTCACTGCTTTGGACGCGCTGCCTGCCTGAGCAGAGCGAGCGCGCACAGGTCTCGTTTTTACAGAGAGCCTGTGGTCTGTGAGACATAGTGTATGTGGGCACTGGGAAGTGGGCACTTTCACTATATTGGAAGCGCAATCGACCTGAGTCGATTTTATGTGCGCGAGCCCTAAGTGTAGGGCTGTGCTTGTGTGTAGGGATGGGCACTGAGGAGTGGGCATCGACACTACATTTATAGCACCATCGGCCGTGGCCGGGACACCAGAAAATACACTCTTTTCGGGATATATCTGGGTAGCCGTGAAAACGGCTTTTTTGTGCAGGCGAGCGGGCAACTGTGCAGGCTTGCGTCTTGCAGAAAACGCTGGAACAGTCGCAAGTCTTGGGACTGAAACAGCGGTGCGCTTGGGTGAGAGACCGGCCGCAGCGGGACTCACACACCTGCGCTTCCCTAGGAGTGCTAGGACTTCTTCGGGGGTTCCGGCTTCACCACAATCCTCGGCCGCGGCCCGCGCTGAGCGGGGCGTCGGCTGGTAGAGCGAGAGCGGGACCTAGAGCTGTGCTGCTGTCGCTGCTGTGAAGATGTGGCGGAAGGCGGGGGCTGATGCTGAGAGCTCCGCGGAGTCTGTTTTTCGCGACTCGCTGTAGCACTGGAGCGCTTCGGCAGGAAGTGCTTGAAGGCTTGAGACGCTTTCTGGGCCTCGGTAAATCTCTCCACGAACTCGGAGAGAGAAGAACCGAAAAGGCCAGCGGAAGACAGCGGGGCGTCGAGAAACGCGTTGCGCTCGGAATCAGCCATCTCCGTGAGCGTAAGCCATAGATGCCTCTCAGCAACGGTGGCGGAAGCCATACATCTCCCCATGGCCTGTGCAGCAGACTTGGTAGCGCGGAGTGTTAGATCCGAAGCGCTCCTCAGATCCGCGATGCAGATAGCTTCCGGTCCCATCTCGTCCAACTTACGGAGGAGATCACCCTGGAATATCTGCAGCGTAGCCATGGTGTGTAGCGCTGACGCAGCCTGCCCAGCGGCGGAGAAAATTCGCGCGAGCAGCGTCGACGTCATGCGGCAGGCTTTGGAAGGAAACACCGGTTTAGTCCGCCGTCCAGCAGAGGGCGGGCAAAGGTGGGTCGCTATCGCCTGTTCCACCGGCGGAAGTGAAAGGTAGCCTCGGTCTTTCGCATTATCCAGGGAGGAAAATGCTGGCGACACAGACGAGCGCGTTCGCGCAGAGTAGGGCGCATTCCAAGCCTTCGCCACTTCTTCATGAAGCTCAGGAAGAAAGGGGGCGGGCTTAGATTCCGGAGAAGTGCGCTCACCGGGGAGGAAGCTACCATCCAGCCGGGTACGAGAGGGGAGTTCCGGTGCAGACCACTCGAGGCCGAGGCTCGCCGCGGCCAGCGCGAGTACTCGCATGAGCTCCTTCTCAATGTTGGCTCTCGTGGTGGGCTTGCGGGCAGGAGGCGCAAGGTCCTCAGAGCTCGCCCAGTCCTCGCTGCCTGAAGCTAGCAGAGAGCAGGAATCCTTCTCTCCCGACACGGCCTCGGAAACGACTTCCTCTGATGAAGCGGCGGCAGACTGCGGGCGCTGAGCATCAGGAAGTGAAACAGGAGAAGCCGGTGAAGCAGGCGGGCAAACCGGCGAGCTTGGTCGGGCTGGAGCGGGTTCCGGGGCCCGCTGCGAGCGGCGCTTCTTACGGCGCGGCAGCGCAGCGGGGAATGCAGACTCTGAGAAGGATGCCAGGCGAGTCCGCAGAGTCACCATCGGCAAAAGGTCGCAGTGAGGGCAGCCGCCGTCAGCGAGCGCGAGTGCTGCATGGCTCTCACCCAAACAGGAAACGCAGATGACATGTTGGTCTCCCTGGGCGAGTGGGGCTCGGCACGAGCCACATGAAGGCATCTTGAAAAAGACGCAGCTCTTTTAGGGGGTGAGTGTCGCGGAGGCGAACACACACACACACACACACACACAAGAACAGAGTAGTAAAGGATATAGCGCCGGAAAGCGCAGCAGGTACGGCTGTAGAAGGCGGCGTTGCCAGCAGCTTCGAGTGGCTCGTCCCGCTGAAGTGCTTGCCTCAAACGACGCTTGCTTCCTCGTGATCCAGCGATGCGTGAGCTTCGCTGAAGAGATGAAAATCGAGTGAATCAGCCTTCTCGAGCTCCTTATATAGAGGCTAGCCACGCCCGTCTCGGCGGGAAATGGCTAGGAGGGCGCGAAGCGTCCTCATTGGCCTGACGTCACCTCAGGCCTCGCTCGATAGGCTTATGCAGTTGCTGCAGAGCAGCCAATGAGCGAGCGAGCCATCTCGCCATAGCTAAGCACTGCCGCAACGCGCTTTACATGTATGAAAATTAAGGATAATTTTTTGCTTCAGTATTTCGTGAAAAGAGACTTTTCCCGTAGCGTTTTTACAAAACGCAGTACGAGAGGACTCTCGTAAGAGAACGCGTCGGCGCGTTTCTCGACCTCAGAGGGTTAAACTGGTGGTTATGGTAAGGGACGGGACATTTCCCAAACACACTCGAAGCGCTCGACCAATCACAACACACTGATCCAGCCGACCAATCAGAGCACAGTGTGCTTTTCAGAAGGAGGGGCTTCATAGAGACGGGAATTAAACAGAGCGTTACTGACAGACTGGGAAGAGAGGAGCCGCAACAATGGAGAATATGAGAAAAACAATGTGTTTTTGAACATTCAAGCATGAACACCTGTTCTAGTAGAGCCCAATTACTGAATCAAGGCTTTTAAAAAGGGCAAAATAGGTTCCTTTAAACTACTAAATCAACCTTTTATAAGTGTTGTGCAAAAGCATTGGGAAGGTGCTATTGTTTTTTACTTCTCTATTTTTCTGGTGTACACCTCTATTTTTAGACTGTATCAAATTAAGACCGGGAAGCTCAATCTAGCTTCTCTAAATCTAATATACAGCAGAGTTTAGCTCTGGCTCTAATCAAACACAATGCTGAAGGTCTTGGGGGTTCACTCGAAAATTACAGGCCGGTTTGTTAGATCAGGACTGGAGCTACTCTCTGCTGGAAGGCAGATTTCCGGGAAAGGGAACAAACAGGAATCAGACTGAAAGCCCTTGGAAATTCATTAAAAGTTTTACGTCAAGCATTTTTTACTGCACACTCGGGTTTCGCTGGTAAAGAGAGACTGAGTTAGATGAAGAAACGAGGAAGGAACTGTATGAAAGAAAGGAGATGAAAATGAGGAAATGAATAAGGGAATGCAGAGACATTTTCTATATATATATATATATATATATATATATGCATGCTATAACTTAACAACAAATGCTAAGACACTCTTCTCAACTCCTCAAATACATAAAACATTAGCTTTTATATAGAAAACGCTATATTCATTCAAAGACCCAGTTCTTCATTTATCCTTGCATGGCAAACAAGCAGAGACGTCCAAACTGTGTGTAGCACTTCATTCATGATCGAGGTGAGAGGAGCTACTGTTCGAGATATATATATACACACATACACTGTTCGAGATTCGACCGAGAGGGTCGTTTTAATACTTTTCATTTGTTAAATATTTGCAAAACCCACAGACAGATGTAAAGGGTGACCAATAATAGTAAGGATTTATGAAAAAAAAAAAAAAAAAGACAAAATAAAGAGATTTATTGTCCACCCGACAGTGACAATATATATCTCACTGACCCTGAGCTTTTGAACAGTAGTGTAAATATGCATCTTTAAAATCCTCAGAGTGTTCCATGAAACAACCACAACCAGTCTGGAGCAACATGAGAGTGAGTAAATGACAGATCTGTAACTATCCCTTTGTAGGTATAGAAAAGTAAATGAAGAATGACCCATATATGATATTATAATTAATAAGCCACACACTACATGCGGTCAGGTCTACACCGGCACCTGAGCAAAGGCACATGGGACTCCAATATCTCTGCCTAAACAATTGAGGGGTGGAAAAAACTCACAAAAGAGGCGTAGAAATACAAACACTGCATTCGTTCCCCTGCCACAGTCTTTTCATTTTTCCTTTCGGGCACTGAAGCAGAGGTTAGATAAACACAGGGATGTGTAGAGAGAAATGCATTGTATTAAGAGGTTACAGTTGCCTCGAGGGGAATGTATTCATTCCTTCTGCTTGCTCAGCTCTACGCACAACTGTGGGTTTTTTTTTATATGAAACATTCTGCTTTTATTGGCCATTTTACAAGCAATACTGCCACAGGTGTTTGACTGCATTATAACGAAACACTAGAGGAAGTGCTCAGCAAACTCAATCTGAGGCGCCTGTTGAAAACCAAAGAGAAATCAGAATAACAGAATCGATTGCGGGGGAGTTTAGCCACTACTGACTGACTCGGCGGAAGATGAGAAATGGCATTCATGCTTTGTGTTGTTCACCAGCCTGAAACAGGAAAGTAGAGGGAATATAAAGGAATAGGGTAGCATACAACTAAAATTCAGTCATTGTTTACTCATATATCCATTGTGAAGCTAGAATACTCCAGTCTCCATCCATGTAAAGGAGTGGCAGCATAAACCTCAGAATTTCTCCATCATACAGCTTCATATCCATCACACTAATGCAGTTTAACTGCATAACTGAGAGCCAAGTAAACATATTACAGATGTAAATATTACTGTTGTGATCTGCGATGAACACAGCATTTGTTGCTGGATTAAGAAGCTATTTTCGGGATATGGCGTCAACCCAACATAACAGGTAAATATCTCTCCTTTATCTTGGGAGGCAGGAGACAATATGTGATTTGAAAAGATGCCATGAGGACGGAAGTTTATGTTGTGGTAAAACAGAGGGAATGTGGAGAATGTGTGTTTGCATTCAAATACCATAATAAACAGGTGAAAGAAAAGCAGAAAAATTGTGCGAAAAAAATTTAAATGCCTTCTTGTCTGTAAAGATTTATTAATTTCATATTGATATTGAGGCTTTTATTAGATTCCATTAAAATATGAGATTAATTGTATTAATTAAAAGGCATTTCATTATCATATACAGCCATTTATAATTAGTATCCGTCTGTCTGTCTGTCTATCCACCAATCTGTCCATCCGTCCGTCTGTCTGTCTGTCTGTCTATCTATCTATCTATCTATCTATCTATCTATCTATCTATCTATCTATCTATCTATCTATCTATCTATCTATCTATCTATCTATCTATCCATCCATCCATCTGTCTGTCTATCCATCTATCTATCTATCTATCCGTCTGTCTGTCTGTCTGTCTATCCGTCTGTCTGTCTGTCTGTCTGTCTGTCTGTCTATCTATCTGTCTATCCATCCATCCATCCATCCATCCATCCATCCATCCATCCATCCATCCATCTATCATCCATCCATCCATCCATCCATCCATCCGTCAGTCAGTCAGTCAGTCTGTCTATCCATCCATCCATCCATCCATCCCAATCTCTATCTACACATTTATATTCATATATTGTCTCTATAAATATAGAATTCAGTCAAAAGGTAAAAAAAAATGATTTTTCAGCATCAGATTTTTTTACTGCATCACCCAGTACTATTTTCGACACAACACAATACATTGGTCCTCTGGCCACACATTTATCGCTGGCTGTTCAGCAAGTATAAAGATCTTGTGGACCATAAGTCACATTAGCAGTCAGATTTCATCTCTGTAGCAAGAGAAGAGCAGAGAGGTTTTGACACTGAGTACCTTCAGTAGTAGTTAGTGGAAATTGATTGTTCAGCAGGGGATAATCTGGACGAGAGCACTGAAGAGGTAAATCACATCAATACTGTATTTCAAACACAAGTGGATGGAAGTCATGGCCGTAGACAGTCAATATCCTCACCGAGGCATCAGATGTGCTGTGACAGGCTTGCTTTGGCACTCACCCACACACACACACACACACACACACACACACACACACACAAACACAAGTGTGATAACTTACTAAATGGACTGTTCACATCTGAGATACAAATGTGATCTGGATCAAAGATGAAGTGGCTTTGAAGGTGTGTGTTTGTATTGTAAATGTAAATGTGAATGTGTGCATTGGGAGGGAGGTTCAGACGGCGGCAGAACAAAAACGCACAATCCCGTAGAGAGGAAAACATGTTGTTGCATCAAAGTCATCAAAGAAAGAAAAAATGGCATTGCAATTCGAAACACCTAAACATGGACGTATTGCCCTCTGGGGGTAAAAACATGGAAGTTATTCCCACAGAAAACAAGTATTCACACAGAATACTTGCGTCGAAACTTAAAGTCAGTGTGTAAGAACTGACCTGATGGAAAAATAAACAGAATTAAAATAAACTGACATATTAACAGTCACAATATATACAAAAGAAGTGCAGATGAATACAGAAAAAAAGAAGCAATTCCAGGTTTGCTGTGCCTGTTTGTAGAGCTGCAAAGATTGGCCAAAATTTTGTGATTAAATATCAATAGGGCTAAGTTTATAAGTAAAATCATAATAATAATTTATTTTACATTACAACTGTAAAATCACAATACTACTATTTATGGCTTAATTTCTTCATTTTCAAACATTAAACCATCAAACCTATTTTGATAGAAAACTGCATGGAGCCCTTACAGCTTCTCTTCTGTTGATAAGCATTTCTCATTACAAGTATGGGAAGATGTTGATGCATGTTACATTCCAAATGAAAGTTAAAGTGACTCAAACTCAGAGCAGATGCAGATATTTGTGTGAAGTAGCATTTACTATGAACTGAGCCGCTCTGAGATGTTGCAAACACGGGTGGATAATGAGCTTCTCACGTATCAGAAAACAGTCCTGCGCTTCACTCTGAAACACGCAGTGCATATTTTCAATTAAATTGCAGCCTTCATGATTTGATAATCGCACTAAGCCATATCGCATGAGGGAAACAGCACAAGAACTGGACAAAGATGAAACTTTCTAGTGTGTGTGTGTCGAGCGCCTGTGTTTGCGCACCTGTAATGGAAACCCTGGCCTCAAGAGGCGCACTGGCGACTGACGCTAAAGACCCGCCTCCCACCCCGAAAACGTCGGTTTTAATCCCCCTCGGAGCGGGTGAGTAACCGGAAGGGTTACATTGGTGCGGTGACCCGGGTGGGAGTGAGGTTTAGGGGGGTGAGTGTAATGGAGGACAGTTAGTAAGAGCTGTGTGGGTAAACCTCACTCCCCTGGCCTCAAGAGGCACACTAGCGACTGTGTTCTTTAGCATCCTTGTTAGCGCACCTGTCTCCCACGCCGGTTTAAATCCTGCTCGGAGCGGGTAAGTAACCGGAAGTCAAGGCAAGTTTATTTATATAGCACATTTCATACACTATGGCAATTCAAAGTGCTTTAAAGAAATAGCACAGTCTAGAGTGGTTTTAATTCCAAAAGGTGCAAAAATATCAATATCCTATGGCAATATTGAAGTAATAGATAAAAACAGATTATCAAAAATTATAATACCAAAGAAAATAAATCAAAATTGTTGACAATACGTGAATGTAAGTTGGCTATGCCAATGTACAGGCCCACAAATACAAATGAGATTCAACCTCTCCACACCAACCTTCTCCCCTAAAATGGCTACCTCTTTTATAGGCCTTAACTCCTCCTATTTTTGGAAAATACCATTTTAGGGAGAAACCTATAAATTACAAAGAGGTGACAAGACACAAACAAACTGTCATGACATTTCTACTCTAAATCATACATAATTTATTTCTAGTACCATTTAAAGGGCTCAAAACAATAAAGACAAAACATAAGAAGAAAACGTACATACTAGGTTCCCTCCCTCCCCCATGCAGTGGTGGACGAAGTACACATACCATGTACTTGAGTTAAAGTAAAGATACTCAAGGTAAAATATTACTCAAGTAAAAGTAGAAGTGCTGCCTTTAAACATTCACTTGAGTAAAAGTACAAAAGTATTTGCCTTCAAATGTACTTAAGTATCCAAGTACTATGATTTTTTTTATGGCTATAATGTCCTATTATAATTTTTGTTACAAGACTCTTGCTTAACTCAGTCTACGTGAAGACTCTAATGTCACTCCTGGCACATCAATCTATTAATAAAATGACATTAATTAGTCTATATATATATATATATATATATATTTTTTTTTTTTTTAATTGAATATTTTTTGTGTGTTTAATTTTGGACGGAAGGGGACTGTTTCCATAAGGTATAATACATTTACAGTATTTACTGTATATATTTTTCACGAGCGTCTATGGTCATAATTATAAACATCCTAATGTTATGATACATTCACATAAACCTGCACAATGCCATTAAATAAATATATATATACACACACACACACATATATTCTACGTTATGGGAGCAGCCAATTTCCCTCCCAAATTAAACACCAAAACGTATTAATGCAGTGTTTCTGCTACTCCCCAGAAAAAAAAAGCTATTATATGCAAGTAATTTTAGTGTCAACGTAATAATAAGCAATGTTCATTATGCGTCAATATTTACCGATAATTGCTGCAATAATAGCTGCTGCTCTCTGCCCCGCTTAAAATCATTGGCAACGCGATTTGTTTGGAACTATTGAGAGCTACACGAATCACATGACCGCGCGGCGGCGAGATCACAGTAGGCTTGTTCGACTTGAACTGGCGTTGCACACTGCACACTGCACAGACCAGTCGGTGAATGACATTAAAATACCGCGAGAGCGATTAGAGAGTAGACGGCTCTGTATGCTTTTCAATCGCTCTCGCGATTTCGCTCTATACTTTGATGTCATAAACTGATTGATTTGTGCAGCGCCGGTTCAAGTCGAACAAGCCTAGTGTGTCGCAACCTCATACTGTCTGGTCGCAACTCTCATATTTAACGGCTCTGGTTCGCGCTTAGTAAATACCGCCAAGGCAAGTTCAAAACAAAGCACGCACGTTGTAGGCTACTGTGATTGGTGGCTCGTTTGAACAGTTAAGTTTTTATCCACTCATAAATAAAAAGGAACGACTGATTTTGAAAATGTAGTAGAGTAAAAAGTAAGATATTTGACTTTGAAATGTAGTGGAGTTAAAGTAAAAGTCTTCCCAAATTTAAATACTTCAGTAAAGTACAGATACGCAAAAAAGCTACTTAAGTACAGTAACGAATTACATTTACTTCGTTACTGTCCACCACTGCCCCCATGAGGTCAGAACCAGATGGAGTAATCTTCCATGAGCACATGCTAGTTTAAATATGTCTACTTTCCTCATGTACTGGTTTGGCAAGTGAGGGGTACACCAGAAGGTATGTGTAGCTGAATATTAAACATTTAATCACATAAACTAACAACTTGCAGAACAAAATGGGATGTTACAACACAAAAATCAGGGCTACAAACATACAACTACAAAAGGATAGTATATTTTGCCGGCATTTAGTTTGTGTGTATGTGTAATGGTGGAAACAGTTTGTTGTGTGCACATACCCATGCTCAATCCCTTCAAAATAAAAGTCCTGGGTCACAGTCAGTCTGTGACAAGTACCAGCACTGATAATTTGCCTGAATCAGTATTTAAGCGAATATCGTTTATTATCTTTATGAGCGCTGTCTCTGTGCTGTGATGCGGTCAGAAACCAGATTGAAAATGATCCATTCGAGGATTCGATATCCATTAAGTATCCATTCGAGCTTAAGAATTTGTTCAGCTGATTGAAGACAACTTTTTCAATGATCTTGCCTATGAATGGAAGATTTGAGATTGGTCTATAGTTGCTAAATATGGTCTTATCAAGATTGCTCTTTTTCAGGAGGGGCTTGACAACTGCAGTTTTAAGGGAGTTTGGAATGCTCCCAGAGAGAAGTGCATTTACCACTTCTAGGAGATCTGCTTCTAAACAGTTTAACACACTTTTGAAAAAAGATGTGGGAAGTGTGTCAAGGGCGCATGTTGATGTTTTAAGGTGCTGTACGGTTTCTTCCAAAATGTTGCCATCAATTTCTTCGAAATCTGACATAGTAACTACTTTCTCAGGTTGTGGTCTGATCTGTCTGACCCCAGCGCAACTCAAGGATGTGCTGATCACCTTTCTGATATTATTGATTTTCTCAGAGAAGAAGGAAGCAAACTCACTGCACTTGCTGTCTGAGAGCAATTCATTGGGAATATGGCTTGGGGGGGTTTGTCAGTCTCTTTACAGTAGCAAAACGAGTGTGTGTGTTGTTAAAGTTGATGTTTATAATATTTGAGAAGAAAGTCTGTCTAGCTTTGCCTAGTTCCATATTGAAAGCATGGATGCTGTCTTTGTAGATGTTATAATGGACTACAAGTTTGGTCTTCCGCCATATGCACTCTGTTTTTCTGCATTGTCTTTTCATATTTTGCACTGCAAAAGGGTTACATTGGTGCCTTGACCCGGATGGGAGTGAGGCGTAGGTGGGTGAGTGCAACAAAGGCCAGCTAGTAAGAGCTGTGCATGGAAACCTAACTCCCCTGGCATCAAGAGGCACACTAGAGGCTGCAGTCTTTAGAGTCCTTGTTAGCGTGTCCACCTTCCATGCCGGAAACGTCGGTTCTAATCCCCCTCCGAGAGGGTGTATAACCGGAAGGGTTACATTGGTGCCGTGACCCAGATGGGAGTGAGGTTTAGGGGGGTGAGTGTAACGAGGGCCAGCTAGTAAGAGCTGTGCGGGTAAACCTCACTGCCCTGGCCTCAAGAGGCGCTAGCACTGGCTAGCGTCCTTTTAGCGCACCCGTCTCCCATGTCGTAAACAGAAGTTCAAATCCTGCTCGGAGGAGGGCGAGTAGAACCAGAGGGGTTACAGACCTATTAAATGTGATATATTTTGAAAGCCTGAGAGTTTGCACTGGGTGTTCACACTGAAGACTGATTTATACTTCTGCGTCAGATCTACGCCGGAGCCTCTACGCTGTAGGATACGCGTCAGTTTTCATTTATACTTCTGCGTCGTTGTCCGCGTTGACGTGCAATTACACATGCAGAGAGAGCATGTGAAACCCGAGGCACGGGTTCTAGCAGACCAATCACAGCGCTTGTGTTTCACATAGAAATTATGCGTTGTTACATTTTTGGAGAGGTGCACGTCAGGGCACGCCGAAGGGTAGGTGTGCTAAACACAGCCTACGACGTACCTACGGCTTCAGTTCGACGCAAAAGTATAAATCGGGGTTAAGAGTACACAACAAATCTGAAGGATACTTTGAGCTGGACCACTAGTCCAAGTCTCCAACACCACTTTTGAATTAAACCACATTCTGATTGAAACCAGGAATTCAACAACGACATGCTAGGCCATTAATTCATGCATCTTTGTTCACTCATCTGGTTTACTTTCCATTCGCTTCTCAATCCAGTCTGGAACTAATCTCTAAATCATTCAGGTCTGCTCATCATCATGTTCAAAATGGAGACCAACATAAATTATGTCATGTCAAAAGCATTAATGAGCAGAAAGCAACAGCTTGACTGTGTTGACACTGGCTCTCAAGAGATTTTAGCAGTCACATTTTTTGTGTCTCTTCAGGATAGATTTCTCACAGCTGTGGTGCACTGATAGAAAATGAAATCATGACACTATTGTGTTGATTATTTTACACTGTACAGACAAGGGTGTCTTGCATACTAATATGGACTGCATTTTCATATTTCAATTATTTTCTTTTTATATAATTTTAAAAGGGACCTAGTATACTAGTATATATATATATATATATAATAAAGACAATATGTGGTAGAGAGAGGAGAGAATAGTGAGGGGGTTGTGTTTCAATCAGGAAATGTTGCAAGCCAGATTCAAACTTGCACCTCCCACAAGAGCACCACAACTGCAATTCGAAATCACATAATTCCCCAATGCCTATACGCGAAAAACATAGTGAAAAGAGTATGTCTGAAATCACAATTATCCTAAAACAGAAGGCAAAAAGCACCAGGATGACCTACTACTTCTGAAGTGTGCATACAATAGACACTATGGACAATTTACCATCCCATGAGGCCACGGGAGAGTATTTGTAAATGGCAGTGAAGCAACGCAACTGATGCTGGTAGGTCACATGATAATGACAACATGGCGAATGTAGTACATTTATACTGCACACACTCATACTATATAGTAGAACATACTTATTAATTAAATGGTTGTTTAGAACTTTACAGTTTCTCTATGTAAATAACCTCAGCTCTGATTGGCTACAGAGTATGTGAGCGGCACAGAGTGGGCTCTGATTGGCTAACTTTTCTGCATGTGAATTTCACATTGTGTAGTTCAAACTGTCTACAATCTCGGTTCCGTTTTCCATGTTATGTTCCATTTTAAAACACTAAACCTAAGGTACACACACACACACACACACACACACACACACACACACACACACACACACACACACACACACACACACACACACACACACACACACACACACACACACACACACACACATCACTCTTGCTGTTTATGGGAACTCTTGCTGTCCTCTCCATGGTGAACAATTTACACACACTACTATAAAGTCAGACTCATTTTGGTGCTTGTAAATATATAGCCGTTATTCCACATTCACCTGAGGGAGGATGGAGGTTAAGGCGGGAAAGCCCTGAATTAATCTAGTCAGGCGTCTCACACACACCCAACTCTGCTTTACATTCAAAAGCCTGAGTTATAGCCAACAATACACCACCACAAGAGGATCCAGCGTTTAGCTCTGGAAAACACCAAAGAAGCCATGATAGCTAATCTGAGACGGAATAAATGTCTTCAATCTTTGTCCCAGGAACGCAATGAAGAATGAATTTAGTTTTACTGGTAACTGGTTGTTTTTGTCTGTTGAAGACAGTGTTGCTCATAAACTGCAAACAATCAATTATATTGAGCAAATGAACAGGTGAAAAATGGATTTTTAAAAAGACATAGAGTGATGTCAAATGCATTCAAACTCTGAACTTTAAAATAGATTTGTAGAAACACTAGTAACAGTGGACCATTTTCAAACAAATGTTCCTGCTCGCACAAAACGGGATACAATTTTTTAAACATTACATTTTTGATTTTGTATATGCATTATGCATAATGCAATGCAAACTTAAACATGTGGTTACATAAAATTAGTTATACTTAAAATGATCAGTAACACTTTGCCCTGTATAGCAGAATTGTACAGTAAGTGTTTAACAAGCTCCAAGAAAGCTTTAAATTCATAATTATTAAATTATTGCACATTTTTAAATAAATCTCTTCTACTCACCAAGGTTGCATTTATTTGATCAAAATGATGTAAAAACAGCGATTTTATGAAATATTATTACAATTTAAAATAAACGGTTTTCTGTTTTAATATATTATAAAATGTTATTTATTCCTGTGATCAAAGCTGAATTGTCAGCATCATTACTCCAGCATTCTTTGATGAATACAAAGTTCAAAAGAAATCTTTAACATTATAAAGGTCTTTGTCACTTTTGATCCATTTAATGCATCCTTGTATTAATTTCTTCAAAAAAAAAATAATCTTAATGACCCCAAACTTTTGATGGTAATGTAAATGATAATAATAATAAAAAAAATCATGCTAAAATAGACAAATAAAGTACACTTTAAAAACTATAATAGTAAATATTATAACATTTAAACTCTTTCATATTTTTTGTGCTGGGCCAGTGAAAACATTGGCAGGGCAAAAAGAAATCTGAAATATGGTAGAAAGAAAAAATCCTTCCAGTTCATCCCTGCTGTCTACAGATAGGGGGCATTCAAACAGCACAGCACGTCTTTACTATAAAATGTCTTCCAATTTCCTCTAATAAATATATATTATCATAAAAATCGAATGAAAACATGTTTTGTTCATTTAATCATATAGGAAAAACCATATAAAATGCAAGTATGCCATCTAACCATCTAAAAAAAGGATTGAGAACGCAGAGAAAACAGTCACAAAAGAGCATCTGAGCGGGGCAAGACTGGAGGAGTGACTCACTGATTGGAGGAGATCCACCTCTCCTCAAACACACACTTACAGAAGAGCTGGAGACATAAGCCCGCGCCAGTCTGTGGTGTGGGTGTGTGTAGAGGGTGGGACGCATGCTGCTGGTGTCACGACACACACCGGGACATTATGTGTGTGTGTAACAGAGAGAGCCGTGGGTCTGGAGCCCGTATGCTGTGATGTGTCTGAGTCAACAGAGCGCTGGATCACTGTGGCACTGCTTATAGTGTCACTGGGGGAGATATGCAGAAGACACCTCCACAAACATGCAGAACACCACAGACGCATCACTTACAGCAGAAACACACTCTACACAGGAACGCAAACACATCTGTGAACGCCTGACAGTCTCGTTGTACATTGAGTCTGGGACCACTAGTGGAAATGCCCTTATTTAGCGGTTTTATGATTTAAAGTGCCCCTGTTATTTTATTTTAAAGGTTCCTAATTTTGTTTTTAAGGTCTCATACAATAGGTTTACAGGCATCAAAGATAAAAAAACACTTTAATTTTCTCATAATCTACATTGCAGCATCAGCTCTTTTCTCTCAGTGTCTGAAACGGTTCGATAAAGGATTCAGTCTCTCTAAACTCCGCCTTTCTGAGAGCCTGCTCTGATTGGTCAGATGGCCCAGTCTGTTGTGATTGGTCTTCTCTGCTCTGATTGGTCAGATGACCCAGTCTGTTGTGATTGGTCTACTCTGCTCTGATTGGTCAGACGACTCAGTCTGTTGTGATTGGTCTTCTCTGCTCTGATTGGTCAGACGGCCCAGTCTGTTGTGATTGGTCTTCTCTGCTCTGATTGGTCAGACGGCCCAGTCTGTTGTGATTGGTCTTCTCTGCTCTGATTGGTCAGATGGTCCAGTCTGTTGTGATTGGTCTTCTCTGCTCTGATTGGTCAGATGGTCCAGTCTGTTGTGATTGGCCTACTCTGCTCTGATTGGTCAGACGACCCAGTCTGTTGTGATTGGTCTTCTCTGCTCTGATTGGTCAGACAACCTAGTCTGTTGTGATTTGTCTTTGCTCTGATTGGTCAGATGGTCCAGTCTGTTGTGATTGGTCTACTCTGTTCTGATTGGTCAGATGACCCAGTCTGTTGTGACTGATCAGAAACCAAACGACCATTTCCATTAATGACATATCAAAATCAGGTAAAGTATATTATTTAATCTATTGTTTGAATATTTTAAAATGTGCAGTTTAACAGTTAATAATAAGTTAAAGTCTTTATGGTTTTAATTTTTCATTGAAGATGTTGTGTAAATTAAATTAAAATGTAATATCAGCAAGTCTACAGTCATAAATTCACTTATTTTATCTGCACAATAAAGACTGCAGAATCATAAACAGTTCGTACTGATTTTACATCTTTAAAACTCTTTTATTTAAGTTACCTTGTAAACCAGAGTTACCTCGTAAACGCCGGTCAAAAACCCGATGCAGTGTTATTTCAATAACAGTTTAACTTTAAATAACTTGCACAGTGAGATTTTCTTCAGATTTGGGAGATTCAGAAAAGCTTGAAATTAAGCTTGCATTTCAAAACAGAGTGAAGCCAGCTCTTCTGCGCCTGACTCTAAAACTTTCATTGAAGATCTTGTTTTAACTCCCCAGGAAGTTTAACTGCATTGATTCCCATGCTGAGAGTGTCAGGGTGACAGAAGCTCTTAATGCAGACAGCATGATGGACTGATCTCTAAGGCTGTACTTTGATTCGCTTTCAAAGAACAGCTCACCGTCTTTGGTGCGAGACAAGGAACAAATTATCCCAGTGCCTCCTATTCTTCCTTCAACCCCTTTTTTTGTGTGAAGTTCTTAACATAGATCTGTACGTTTTCTTACTTCAAGAGAAAAATATATGTTTTTGAGTAGGGATGTGCCCGAAGCCGAATACCTTATTCGGAAAGGCACGGATAATGACTTCAAAATGAATCACGAATATTGGGCAGACACAGTCATTCCTCGTGTTTGCTGTATAACAGGTGAGCCAGTGGATAGCATGATATTAAACCTCTAAAATCACTACGCAATAACGACTATGTGAAGTGAATGAGTGTAAACTCAAATAAAATAGCAGTGTTGCCGTCTCTGTGTGTCTCTCAGAAACCAGAGCTTGGCAAGAGTAATATCAACTAAGGCCCTGTTTACACCTGGTATTAGACGACACTAAATGCAGGTGTAAACGGGGTGTAAAACACTTCCAAAGGTTGTCGAATACGTATTTGACCGGATTGATTTCGCAGTGTAATTATTCATGTGGTCGAATGTGTTCAAACAGCCACAAAACACTGTCTACTCTCCGTCTACTGATCTAATGCGGAAACATTATGGGAAGCGCTCTAGCCAGACTGGATTTAAACTATATATATATATATTTATTTTTTTATTTTTTTTTGTAATAAGTTACACTATGCATTATATGCATTATATAATGTATACATTATTTGATTTTTGTATTTTGGTTTTTTTTTTTATTGAATATATACAATATTGATTTGTGCATTTTGACCTGTATACTTTATTAATATTTATGATGTTGGTTTAGGTGTACTTTTTTAATTACTATATATCGTGTTATATATGCTCTTTGTATAAAAAAAAAATATATAAAAAAATTCTCTCTTTAGGTCTCCTTACAGAGCGACCAAGTGTTTGTAATTTGACTAATTAACTGCTGTTAAAAATGAACCTGAGACGTTGTTTGTTACACACACCCTGACAAAGACATGTTAAGCAGCAACGCGTAGGTGTACACCTTTTACCAATTTTAATGTTTAAGCCATGAATAAAATAAAGGCTTTTTAACTTTTTTCAACATAATTCGAGTGCCTTGGAGTTCCTATGTTCTTAGAGCTTAATTATCCCAAACAACCAAAGAGCACCGAGATTTTACACCCTGTGCAGCACTTCTGTGGCATTCTGTGCTTTGATGGATTTAAACTTTGTTGGCATTAAGACCCAAGTTTGGTTTGAAGATGAAAAACGTACCAAGCACAATGTTCTCTCTCCATTCCTGATTTCTAACACACACTCACAGTGTTCGGCTGATCTTACGGCTGTCAGAGCAGAAACTAAAGCTGATGCTCTCCGTACGTGTTTCCGTCGTCTCCGTTCGCGTTCATTTGTAAATTGCGCAGGTTTATTTCGTCAATTAGATCGAAAGATCTGAAAAAGCCCATACATTTACCCGTCCACAGACCCTCCCCTCGAAGAAATCAGGCCAGAAGTGGTTGAAAGTGGACAAAAGAGACGGATTAAAACACCAGGTGTAAACGGGTATGTGTCTCCCTCGTCTACTTGTGATCCGATCGACCAAAACACACTTTAACACCAGGAGTAAACAGGGCCTGAGATACTGAATCATCCACTTTTTCTACTAGCTACTTGATATGTCTATTTACACATGTTTTAAACCTTGTATGATATGAAAGGCTACATGATATTTTGTCTGCCTCTCTCTTGGAGACGTCAAGCATTTATGTATTCTTAATCATTTGTATGCATGGTAAAAGTTGTTTTAGCGATTTTCAACCGCTGAATATTTTTGAGGGATTAAGCCTAAAATAATGAGAAAAATACAAAGAACCTTTTAAAATAGCCAAAGTCCAGCAAAACTTCTACCTCAATGGGAATTGGAGTGGAATTTGCCCCGAATTGGAGTGGAATTATGGGAACAAAGTGCGTGACAGCGAGGCACGATCGGTCATTAGTGGTGTGTGTGCGACAGGTGGAGGCCGAGCTGGTGTTCATATATATATACAGATATATATATATATATATATATATATATATATATATATATATATATATATATATATATACACACACATATCTGGAGACTACCTCCTCCAGCTCTCAGGAGGATACAGGGAATTATACGGGAACAGAGACACAAGATCCGTCCACAGCTCCTTCATTAGGAACACCAGCAGAGCGAAAATGAAGTTTGATGAAGGAGGCTGTTCTTTTAACACAAGAGGACCGACTTTAAATTAAACACCATGATAATCCATAGGCCTTTCTGCACACCTCACTATGAACTAGAAGGACAACTGCAATGAAAAGTGAAGCTGAATTTGTTAGATTGAATTACTAGGAACATGTTCATGTTCAAGAGTCTTTCTAAATCAGAATTAAATGAATGGGCGGTGTTTTAACTAGAGTCCTTCCACACTTGCACTGATTCATTTTTCAGCATGGAACTGAGAAATCTTGCAAGGTTAGTTCATGTCTTGTAATCTCGACTGCTGTTATCTTTAAAATAAAGAAAAAAATACATACAATAACACAATATCGTTCAAAAGTTTGGGCTCACTAACACTTATTTTTTCTTTCTTTTTTTAATTATTTTTTTAGCAAGGATGCATTAAATTAAATATGCAATAAACGCATTTATATTGTTACAAAAAAAAAATCTATTTCAAATAAAATCTTCTTTTTTAATTTTCTATTTATCAAAGAATCCTGAAAAAAAAAGTACAACATTGATAATAATCAGAATTTTTTCTTGAGCATCAAATCATCATATTAGAATGATTTGTGAAGGATCATGTGACACTGAAGACTGGAGTAATGATGCTGAAAATTCAGCTTTGATCACAGGAATAAATTACACTTGAAAATGTATTCATATATATTTGTTTCCTAGACATATTGTTACAGTGCAAGAGTCTTCTTTCAAAATTATAAAAAAATCATACTGACCGCAAACTTGTATATATTTCATAATTTATGATTGTATAATTGCCTGAAAAATTAAATAACAGGATTTAGAAAAAAAAAAGAAAAAGAAAGAAAGAAACATTATAAGAAAATAAAAATATTTCAGATTTCACCACTATTTCTAGATCACTAATAAAACAAGTAAATTCACTGATCATATAAACTCATGAGAATATCTTATTCAGATTGTTCTGACAATATAATTTGTAGTACAACATTTTTATTAAATAGAGTAGAAAATAGAAGCAATCTCACTCTCAGCCACCTTCATATTTAAATATTTATATTTTATGTAAAACAATTTTATTTTAAATGTATATACTGTATGTATTGGAGGCTGAACAACAAAAACAGGCACAGCAAGATAAAAAGAGAGAAGGGTGTACAAAATATTGTTCTTATTTCCCAACAAGCTCTGCAGAATCCACAGATTACAAAATCTATTTTTCGGACCGGTACCTGTCTTTGAATTATGTTTTTTTGGAGCGGTACCAGAGCCCGTCTACGGAGAGCCTTGGCACTTCCTATTAGCCCCATTGTATCGATCTTGGTTGCAGTTCCATTAGAATTCCACTGGAGGTGATCGCGGGCGAGTGCAGACTGAATGGGAGTCTATGGGGCTAGACGGCTAAATTTGTCTCTTTCACCCGATTGCCGTTGAGAAATCTCAGATTTGATTGTAGGTTTTGCAAGTTCAACATGGGTTATAGGTCGAAAGTTGAATGAACAAGTACTTATGTCATTTTGATTTCTTACAGGTTGAGTTGTTGTTGCCCATAACACGCTAGCATTCTGCTAATGAACGCTGATTGGTCAGTGAAGGACTGATTACGACCAGAGATACCGCTTGATGGCATCATGGCATCCGAAGCGGGACCAGAAACAAACAAAACAAAAACTCTTCTAGCACGTGTGTTTACCTGTGTCAGCTGTGTTGTGTGTTTACCTATGTCAGCTGTGTTGTGTGTTTACCTGTGTCAGCTGTGTTGTGTTTACCTATATCAGCTGTGTTGTGTGTTTACCTGTGTCAGCTGTGTTGTGTATTTACCTGTGTCAGCTGTGTTGTGTGTTTACCTGTGTCAGCTGTGTTGTGTGTTTACCTGTGTCAGTTGTGTTGTGTTTACCTGTGTCAGCTGTGTTGTGTGTTTACCTGTGTCAGTTGTGTTGTGTTTACCTGTGTCAGCTGTGTTGTGTGTTTACCTGTGTCAGCTGTGTTGTGTGTTTACCTGTGTCAGCTGTGTTGTGTGTTTACCTGTGTCAGCTGTGTTGTGTGTTTACCTGTGTCGGCTGTGTTGTGTGTTTACCTGTGTCGGCTGTGTTGTGTGTTTACCTGTGACAGCTGTGTTGTGTGTTTACCTGTGTCAGCTGTGTTGTGTTTACCCGTGTCAGTTGTGTTGTGTGTTTACCTGTGTCAGCTGTGTTGTGTTTACCCGTGTCAGTTGTGTTGTGTTTACCTGTGTCAGCTGTGTTGTGTGTTTACCTGTGTCAGCTGTGTTGTGTGTTTACCTGTGTCAGCTGTGTTGTGTTTACCCGTGTCAGTTGTGTTGTGTTTACCTGTGTCAGCTGTGTTGTGTGTTTACCTGTGTCAGCTGTGTTGTGTGTTTACCTGTGTCAGCTGTGTTGTGTGTTTACCTGTGTCAGCTGTGTTGTGTGTTTACCTGTGTCAGCTGTGTTGTGTGTTTACCTGTGTCGGCTGTGTTGTGTGTTTACCTGTGTCGGCTGTGTTGTGTGTTTACCTGTGTCAGCTGTGTTGTCGATGCCTCGAGAGAAAAGAAAGTGCAGAGCACGAAAGCACCAAAGTGACTGAAGGATTGCCGTAAAGCAGTATCTCTGGTCGTACGATATGTATGACGTCATTGACATTTTTAAAAGACTTTTTAAAGCAAATAAGTGACTCTAAAAAATCTAACACCCAGCAGTGTGTAATTTCTTTGCATCTCCTTTCGAATACAACATTCAAATTACTAGACAAAAAATTATATCCTGAGAAAAGTGGATTTTGATGGGTATAGCGCCATAGACCTCCATTCATTCTGCACTCGTCCTGCGAGCGCCCCCGCACGGACAGAGACGTGTTACTGCAGCCAGTCCAGAAACCGGAAGTAACCAGAGAGTGCCAATTCTCTTCCTATTAGACATTCTCTGGCGGTACCTGTCTTTGAATTATGTTTTTTTGGAGCGGTACCTGTCTTTGAATGATGGCCAGACTGTCCCGGGCCTTGTTCAGAAGCTCCTCCACAAGTTTCGGATCTCCCACTGTCCGGTTCTCCCTGAATGCATCTCGTACCCTCCGTAGAGCGTATGTCCTACAGAAACAAAATAGATCACGTGGCTTTTAACATTTGCTAGCTCATGTAAAATTCATCACAAAGACAGTGTGGCTGTTCCCCAGGGAGTCGAAAATTCTGCAAATTTTCAAGGCAAAAAAATTTAAAAACGAGTCACGATAAAAGAGCTCAAAGACTTGTAAAACGAAGCTAAAATGGCATGGTTGCCTCACGGTTGGGTGCTACGTTATTTCAAACATGATACAGCATTAACGTTTTAGCACGACTCACAAGGCATGTATATGTCTGAAGAACTGCTGTGATACATTCAACAATATGTGTCATTGCTTTCCATTCAAAGCAATAAAACATGCAACATGAAACATTGCATCGTAATATAATTTTGTAGAAATGTCGCCACAGGCACACAGACGTCACTTTCCAACCAAGCAGCTTTCTGTTGATCAAGAACACACACTTCTGTGACCAACTTGAACCTGTTGCAAAATCTACGTGGGAAAGTTGTTTGCAAAACTCTTAAAGAAATGACTGGATTTCGAACGTGAAACTTTGCTTAGCAGAATTACATCTGATCCTCGGTTTTGAAAGGAAGCAGTTTTAATGTCTGTCTGGACATTGACATAAACATTGATTTTATTCCAAAACTGAAAGATCACAAGACCACTGCAAGGTTTACAAACTAAGTCATTGAAAGCAAATATAATCCCATTTTTTACACAGAATCCAAGTCTCTTTTATCCATCATGATAAACCGGTTCCTGCCGATGGA
The DNA here is from genome assembly GCA_021554675.1 of Leuciscus idus. Taxonomy (NCBI): domain Eukaryota; kingdom Metazoa; phylum Chordata; class Actinopteri; order Cypriniformes; family Leuciscidae; genus Leuciscus; species Leuciscus idus. The sequence continues at coordinate 30,879,615 of CM038642.1, forward strand.
AGAACTCACATGAAGGGTTAGATGGAAGAACTACATTAAAGTGTTAGTTCACCCAAAAAGATATATATATTTTTTTGTCATTAATTATTCACTCTCATGTTGTTCTAAACCTGTAAGACTTTCATTCATCTTTGGAGCACAAATTTAGATATTTTTGATGAAATCTAAAAGCTTTCGTTCCCTCCATTGACAGCTACACAACTACCACTTTGATGCTTCAAAAGTTAATACTAATCCATATGAATTGAGCGGTCTAGTCCAAATGTTCTGAAGAGACTCGATCGCTTTATATGATGAACAGATTGAATTTAGCCTTTTATTCACATACAAACATTCATCAACACATAAACAGAAGCTCAAGCCTGAGAACCAATGAGGTTCATTCTCGTGTTACGCATCACGTTTGAGCTTCAGCAAGAACCAATGAGGTTCATTCTCATGTTACGCATCACGTTTGAGCTTCTGCAAGAACCAATGAGGTTCATTCTCGTGTTACGCATCACGTTTGAGCTTCAGCAAGAACCAATGAGGTTCATTCTCGTGTTACGCATCATGTTTGAGCTTTAGCAAGAACCAATGAGGTTCATTCTCGTATTACGCATCATGTTTGAGCTTCAGCAAAAACCAATGAGGTTCATTCTCGTGTTACGCATCACGTTTGAGCTTCAGCAAGAACCAATGAGGTTCATTCTCGTGTTATGCATCACGTTTGAGCTTCAGCAAGAACCAATGAGATTCATTCTCGTGTTAAGCATCACGTTTGAGCTTCAGCAAGAACCAATGAGGTTCATTCTCGTGTTACGCATCACGTTTGAGCTTTAGCAAGAACCAATGAGGTTCATTCTCGTATTACGCATTATGTTTGTGCTTCAGCAAGAACCAATGAGGTTCATTCTGGTGTTACGCATCACGTTTGAGCTTCAGCAAGAACCAATGAGGTTCATTCTCGTGTTACGCATCACGTTTGAGCTTCAGCAAGAACCAATGAGGTTCATTCTCGTGTTACGCATCATGTTTGTGCTTCAGCAAGAACCAATGAGGTTCATTCTCATATTACGCATCATGTTTGTGCTTCAGCAAGAACCAATGAGGTTCATTCTCGTATTACGCATCATGTTTGTGCTTCAGCAAGAACCAATGAGGTTCATTCTCGTATTACGCATCATGTTTGTGCTTCAGCAAGAACCAATGAGGTTCATTCTCATGTTACGCAGGTTCGGTTGAGCTTCTGTTTATGTTTGCTGATCAATGTTTGTATGTGAATAAAAGCCTAAATTGAATCTGTTCATCATATAAAGCAATCGAGTCTCTTCAGAAAAATTGGACTAAAACGCTCAATTCATATGGATTAGTTTTATGATCTCTTTATGAACTTTTTGAAACGTCAAAGTGGTAGTTGCGTAGCTGTCAACGGAGGGACAGAAATATCTCAAATTTCATTCATCTCTTCATTTGTGTTTCGAAGAAGAACGAAAGTCTAACGGGTTTGGAACGACATGAGGGAGAGTAATTAATGACAGAATTTAAATTTTTGGGTGAACTAACCCTTTAAGAAATGAGATCTGACTGACAAGGAAGCAATGAGCTCATCACACGATGGCGGGGGGGCGAGGAGCATCGCTGACAGCGCATTGGGTGAAGACAAACTCAGTCACATTTCTTTCGGATGACAGTGCTGTGTGTGCCACATGCTAATAATGCTGGAGTCATTAGACAGCCAGTTAAGCTGTAAGGTAGATTCGCACATCTACACTTCTGGGGAGAGAAAACCCGAGGAGGAAACACATCTCCAGCCTTTTCATCTGGAAACACGAGCAGTGTGGGGCAAACGAAGGCCCAGTGCCATGCCGAGATCAAAGTTTCGCCCCGCACCCGAGGAACCACCTCCACCAACACGCTCTGACAGCCAAATCCAAGCCTCCCACCGTTTCATGGGATGAAAAAACAAGGGAGAAAGGCAGAGAGGTGAAAGTAAATCTGAAAATAATGGGAGAAACCCACAGAGAAAGAGACAGACAGAACGGTGAGAAGCACACTCATGCGGAAGCTGAAAAATCTTAGATCATACACTTAAAAAAACAACAGATGACAGATGCAAAATTGTTTCTTGAAAAAAGAATAAATAAAGAGCGAGTCATCTTTAGAAATATCACAGTGACAGACACTTCAAAGGAGTCAGAAATGAGCAGCCGGCTTTGAAGCACACATCATGTGCTTTTTCAACAGGCTCGTGTGTATTAACTGTGACAAATCTGAGGTCAAAACCACACACACACACAACACAGGTACAATATGTAGAAATATCAGATCATTGAAGTCATCTATACACTAACACATTATTACTCAATATTCAGTCCATTCTGGCTTACATATGGAAATAAATAAGCTACGCCTTATGAAACACACGTTAAAGTAGTCATAAACAACACTTTTGGTTGACGAAAACAGCTGTGAAAGTGTCTGGTCGTACGATGTGTATGACGTCATTTTTTATAACTTTTCACACAAATAATGATTACAGGAGAAGAAAATTTATTAATAAAGACTAGGGGCCCTATCTTGCACCCAGCGCAACTGACTTTGTACACCGACACATGTATCATTGCTATTTTGCACCAGCGCACAGCGGCCTTTTCCCTCCACAGACGCACGTCAGTAAATTAGGAAATTAACTTGCGCTCCCGGGGGCGTGAAAAGAGGAGGCGTGTTCCAGCGCAAACGTTCCCTGGTGCTATTTTGCAGGTTTAGAAAACAATTCCGCCACTGACCAGGAAAAACCTAGTCTAAAGTCAGTGGCGCGTTGTGCATGTTATTCATATGCTATTTTAAGGGCGCATGCTTGGCCATAATCAATGTAGCGTGTGCACAACGCGCATACACTTTGCTTCTCTCATCTACACAGAAGCAGCAGTTTTAATTTTTGCAAATCATACATTATTACAAGGAAAAATATTAAACACGAGGGAAATCATTGTTGTGTCCATGAAGATGTGAAAAAAATAGGCATAAATCTAGCTTACACATTTACCCAAATTATTATACGCCTGTTTAACCGAAGATAATTTGGGTGGGTTTCTCCCATGATCCCCAATGTCACTTCTCTGTGTTTTACGGCCCTGACGAGAACGTCGGTCTCCTCGGCTGTGAACCGCTCCTGGCAAATCCGCCGTTATAATAGCAATCTGCCATGTAACAAACGCGCCTGCTCTTAAAGGGAATGTGAGATGACGCTCTGATTGGTTTATTTCACGTTACGCCCAAACCACACCTATGAATAATGAATCTACTTCAGACCAACCCATTTTAGATTTGCGTCGGGCGCAAGAGTCATTTATCCCGCCGGTATAATAGCAACAGCGCCCAAGACCCGCCCACAAAGTTACTTGCGTTTCGCGCTTGATACTTGCGTTTCAGATCGTTAAAATAGGGCCCTTAGTGTATCCCTTCATTTGTAATTTCTCGCACAATACTATGTTACGACCTCAAAATACTTGTACCATAGTGCATGATTTGTAAACTAATACATTTAGAGTTTTTCATCACATAACGTGCTCCATGTTTGGCTTTTCTGAACGCACTTTTAGCACCACTCACTAGACATTTCACTTTGAAAGTGACGAAACGAAACACGCAATAAGCAATGCAATATCATTTAGTAGAAATTTCACCATGTGCGAAGAAAAGATGTGCGAAGCTACCAACTTAATTTATAATGATATGAAAACAAGTATGGTAGTGTACTGTATACATACCGTTTCATTGACTGTTTTTAATCCGTATTTGAAGTGTCTCGCCTTACGTGTCAAAACAAACTCCAAGAGGCGTCAGTGATAGTTTTCATTTGGCCTCTAGAGGCCGCTCTCGTACTGTATAATGACAGCAGACTCTTCTCAGCCGCTCCAGCAACGGACACAACCAGGAAAACTATCGGTATGGATATTTGCGGATTTGTTGTTCTAACAATCGGTTATCGTGGCAAAACCGATCAATCGGTCGACCTCTAGTCCACTTGTAATGTTAGTCAAGCTTCACATCAATTTAGCTTCACATGGACATTTCTCTGTCCTTTAGCTTTAAGATTTCTACATGCAAACGACCTTGAGTTGTGCGTTAAAGGTTTTCTGCTTGCTGGGTCTTACATATCTGGCATTTTCACTAAAACTACAAGCTGAATTCACTCAACTCTAATGTTAGCATTTTGCTAAGCTAACAGCTTGATACTCCAAACACAGAAAACGGATTTAAAACATGCAAATATTAGTACATTTTTAATCAATACATTTCTGAACATTTATGTTTGACATTTCTCTTTGGACTCATTTTAAGAGCTTGTTGCAATGCATGATTTCCTTTCCTGTGAAGGTTATGATGCCTAGCAATGCCAAAACAAAAGATTGACATGATCATAGGCCTTCAAAAATAACATTCAGACACTTTTTTTTTTTTTTTTTTTTCATGGAAGCAAATCAACATTACAATAGAATAAAGGGCTTTGTATGTTTCTATATAAAGTAAGGCCATCTTGGCTCAACAAATACTTCAGTTTGCATCACTTCTCATTATATTACACACTCGGTTAATAATAAACCACTCACATCATCCCTTCGAGGCAAAAGCTGATAGATATTTTCAGCATTTTCAGCCATCTGGCTTTAAGGTCATCAACAAGACAAAGCATTTGTCAAGAGGAAAACAGAGACCGATCTGTAGATCTGTGGTGAGTTCTGGTTGGGGCCATTGGACAATTAAGCAGTTGGTCTTTGTCATCAGTGTAGGAATGGCTGAATCATCGAGCATCACGCATATCGAATCCTCAGAGAGACACTCATCCTCTCTGCCAAGTAGCCAGACTTAAATGTGAGCCATGATGCACGTGACTGAGCAACAAAACGCTTGTGTTTTTAAGCGAATGCGTCATATTGTCGGATATGGTTAAGCTGACCTTAAACAAAAGCATAACATAGCATCCGACTGAATGTAGTGGGTGGGAGCGTGATTAACACATGGGCAGCTGAGAGAACGATATTCATGGAGATGAACAGAAACTCTCACTTTAGATCTTACCACAGCAGATTAGCAAAAGTTTGTTCTGTAGGCGACAATTAGCGTAGCATCACCCATGGGCAGTTAAAAACACACAATTAATTCACCTCACCAACACAAAATATGAGTAATAATAGGCATCTAAAAGAACATAAAACAACTTGTTTCATGGTTCTGTGAAGTGGAACCAATTATAATGGCTTAATATTTAATGACACCTTCAGCTGTAAATACACGGGCCATGCTTTATTAGCTAAAGATGCTTCCTGCCCCTGAAATTAAATTCACAAGTACAGTTTAAAAATGATGAGTGTGGCCAAAATCGTGTTAACAGAACTGTGCACATAGAATAAGAGAATAAACGAGAAGAAAAAAAGGCAAGATGATGGGGAAAGAGATATAAGACAAGAAGAGCCAGTGAGAAGAGATGAGAACAGAGCAGTCGAATGTAAAAAAAAAGAAAGAGATGAGACAAGGAGGGACGAGATGTAAAGAGATGAGAAGAAACAAAAGAAAAAAGAGGACAGAGAAGGAGTGACGAGAAGAGATAAGGAGAGAGAAGTGAGAAATGAGACCAGGTGAGACGAGTAGAGAAGAGAAATAAGAAAAGGATAAGAAAAGAGACAACGAGAGACAAAAATGAGTCTTGACCAGACAAAACAAGACAAGGACAGAAGAGACAAGAAAAGATAGAAGACAAAAGGAGAGAAAAAGGGAGAAGGACAAACAAGATGAGACAAAGAAAGAAGAAAAGGAGAAATAGGTCGAGAAAAAAAGAGAGAAGGAATGACAGTAAGAGAAACTAAAAACCATGATGTAAAGCAACTGGAGACAAAATATAAGAGAAGAAATAAGACTTGAGAAGAAATGAGAGAGAAATAAGAAAAGCTGAGCAGGTAAGAGACAAGATGTGAAGAGATGAGACGAGAAGAAACAAAAGGAAAAGAGGACAGAGAAGGAGTGACGAGAAGAGATAAGGAGAGAGAAGTGAGAAATGAGACCAGGTGAGACGAGTAGAGAAGAGAGGAGAAATGAGAAAAGCAGAAGAGAAGAGACAACGAGAGACAAAAATGAGTCTTGACCAGACAAAACAAGACAAGGACAGAAGAGACAAGAAAAAGATAGAAGACAAAAGGAGAGAAAAAGGGAGAAGGACAAACAAGATGAGACAAAGAAAGAAGAAAAGGAGAAATAGATCGAGACAAAGAGAGAAGAGAAGACAGTAAGAGAAACCAAAAACCATGATGTAAAGCAACTGGAGACAAACTATAAGAGAATAAATAAGACTTGAGAAGAAATGAGAGAGAAATAAGAAAAGATGAGCAAGTAAGAGACAAGATGTGAAGAGATGAGAAGAGAAGAGAAGAGACAAGAACAAGCAAGACATAAGATAAAGAGAAAAGGATTGACAAGAAGCAGGAAGAGATATGGAGAGATAGAACTGAGGAATGAGGTGATACAAGCAGAGAAGAGAGGAGAAATGAGAGAAAAAAAGAGATGATAAAAGGCAAGCAAGAAGTGAAGAGAGGAGACAATACGAGACCAAAAGAGCCAAGGAGAGACGAGTCTTGACCAGACAAGACAAGATGAGGACAGAAGGTAAAATAAATGACAGAACAAACGAGGAAAGAAAACAAAGAGATAAGAAGTGAAAGAATACGTAAATAGAAAAGGAGAGACTAGAAGAGATACAAGGAGAGACAATTAGAGGAGACAAGAAGAGATGAGGAGGAGAGAAGGGAAAATAAAACAAGCAGAGACAAAAGGAAGGAGAGAAAAGGAAGATGTGAAGTAAAGAAACAAAATGAGAAGAGGAGAAATAAATCGAGACAAGGAGAGAAAAGGAGTGATGTAAAAATCAATCAAAAAATCAAAAAAGAAGAGACAAAACTAGAAGAGAAGAAAATAGACAAGACAAGATGAGAACAGACAAGAGAAGAACAGAAGAAACAAGAACAAGAGACAAAAAGCAGGATAAGAAGAGAATGAGAAACGGGGCGGGAGGAGAAATGAGAGAAAAAGAAGAGATGAGACGATAAGACATGAGAAGACAAGTAAGACGTGAAGAGACGTGTGTTGTGATGCTTGATCACTTATTTATCTTCAGCTTTTAAAGCTTTATTTCTCGTGAGCGTCTGGATGAGGCTGTCGTCATCGCTCCGCACTGGCGTGGCGCTCAGGACCGCGGGGAGGGATATATTTAACGGGAAGACGCTTTACGTAAGAGGTGCCCTACTTTCTGCAGTGTAGCGTGGAGAAAATGTGCTTCCTCTCCTCAAAAAGAGTCTCTCCTTCTCTCTGCGTGCGTCTTGTGAATCTTCGTTCTTGGCAGATCTGATATTTTTCTTACCTTCCGTCAAAATCAACATCTCTTTCATCCTCCCTTCTCAATCATTCACTCTCACTGACTGATATGTTTCCGGCTTTCAATCATCTCGCAGTCGCTCTGAGTTGTCCTGCATTTCATTCACTCTTTCCCCTCCCTGCATCTCTCTCTCTCTCTCTCTCTCTCTCTCTCTCACTTCTTTCCTCCTGCGTAAATTTCAGATCACACACACGCACGGCTCAAACCACAACCCCCAAAAAATCCCATTTGAAGGTGTATTACACTGCATATCTCAAAAACGCCAAATATGAGTTACCATCTGCATGTAAAAAAAAAAGGCCTTGAATAATTTAACAGACTATATATTACACAGTTAGAAAAGCACCGTGCACAAGGGTTTTCTCGCTAAACCGGCCAGCGTTACACAGAAAACAATGGCCGTAGTTAATGAAACATGAGCAGAACGGATGTCTGCGTAAACTGTTCGTAACCGTTCGTCATCACTGTGACAGATCAGGTAAAAAATGGTTTAACGAACATTTTATAGTTTCTTTCACTCATGTTTCAAGAATGATGGCCATTGTTAAAGGGATGGTTCAGAGTAAAATCAACCTAGGGTCCTTTGCACCATGACCTCGAGCCAAACACCCCCCAGAAGCCTTTTTTCCCTTGGTTGAACATTATTAAAGTTAGAGCTTATTTAGAGATATCAGCCGGATGGTTTAGTGCAGGCGCTAACGGATCCTATGCTGTATCTGGTAAATTACCACACTAATAATGCCCAGAATGGTACTAAACTTCTACAGGAGGACAAATAAGTTCTGTGCTCATAAAACGAGGCATTGGAAAGTTTGTAAGTACATCAGGAGTTTATTTAAATAACACTTGCCTGACGGCTAATGCTACTGCTAACCCAGACGTCGACGTCAGTTCACTGAGTTGAGAAAAGCATGTAAAAGTCCCTGACAGAAAACGATGCATAAGGATGAAGTGTAACGACTAATTTTAATTTTTTTTTCAAAGTGTTGGCAACTTAGTGTTAACTAATAATTGTTGCAAACTGGTACTACCAACAAAATATGACTGCATTCCTGGAGCTGGGCGTCGTTACACTACATCCTTATGCATCGCTTTCTGCCAGGACTTTTACGTGCTTTTCTCAACTCACTGAAGTGACGCTGACGTCCGGGTTAGCAGTAGCATTAGCCATCAGGCAAGTGTTATTTAGGGTGTATTCACACCAGCCTTGTTTGGTTCGATTGAATCGAACTCTAGTTCGTTTCCACCCTTGGTGCGGACCTTTTGGGCAGGTGTGAATACAGAAATCGAACTCGGGTGCGGACCAAACAATCGAACCGAGACCCAGCTGAAGAGGTGGTCTCGGTACGGTTCCAAACGAACTCTGGTACGGTTCGTTTACGATGTGAACATGAACCGACCCAATTGCAAGAAAGCACTGCGCCTTTACGTTCATTTAATTATTTGACTGCTCTTATGCTCTTATGAGGATACTTAACACAACGGACATTTTGGCATAATGGTTTGTGTTATTGTTCGTTCAAGTGCGAAAGAGAATTCCATTCCGGCGCGCTGTCTGGCCACACGATACTGTGGCGCGTCTTTCTGCGCGTCGTGTGTGCATCATTGGAATGGAATGAATGAATGAGTGTGTGCATCAGGACATTCACATACAGAGCGTTCTCTTTAGTCTAATCGCGCATAAATGCTTGACGGAACCGTCTTGCAGCACATTGTCATCTTCTCAATCCGAATTACAACATCGTTTAGAATGATGACATTGTATCATATGATTACGGTGGCCGAGAAGGGTCACAACACAAACAAAAACCACAACAACTACATATTCAGAAAACAACTTCGTCGATTTCACATCACGTACGCTGCAAATATTCACAGCACGAGCAAACGAACTGCAAACTGTAAAGACACAACGGAAATGTTTCCAGGGGGGCCATAATCAGTGACGGCTACAAGAGGTAAGGGTTTCCAGAGCCTGTCTACGGCCTTATTAGACATTCTCTGGTGTTTCTCTTTTATTATGACAGACTTGTCGATGTGCTCTGATACCGAAGTGGTTTGCAGCACAAAACGGACAGAACATTTCAATCTGAAAAATAAATAAATAGTTCAGATATCAGGACAACAATGTAAAAACGCCGGTAATGCATCTATTTAGTGACCAGAAGCGAGCTAGCCGGCTAGTTTCCAGCTAACAACGTTGGCAGAACGTTTAACAATTATCTGCGTGGACTAATACGTTATGGGGACAATAACTTAATATGTTGAAAACACACAAAACCACTTCGGTATCAGAGCACATCGACAAGTCTGTAATAATAAAAGAGAAACCCTTACCTCTTGTAGCCGTCACTGATTATGGCCCCCCTGGAAACATTTCCGTTGTGTCTTTGCAGTTTGCAGTTCGTTTCCCTATTTGCTCGTGCTGTGAATATTTGCAGCGTACGTGATGTGAAATCGACGAAGTTGTTTTCTGAATATGTAGTTGTTGTGGCGTTTGTATGTGTTTTCTGAATTTGGAGGTGTTTTCTGAATATGTAGTTGTTGTGGCGTTTGCATGTGTTTTCTGAATTTGGAGGTGTTTTCTGAATATGTAGTTGTTGTGGCGTTTGCATGTGTTTTCTGAATTTGGAGGTGTTTTCTGCATAGTTGTTGTGGCGTTTGTTTGTGTTGTGACCCTTCTCAGCCACCGTATATGATACTCATTAGTTTCTTCATATTGCGTTTGTAGAGCATAACACAACATCAGTAAAAGAACAAGTATTGCAGTACGAAATATCTCCATGCTGAGCCTTTTTTTTTGCACTTCCTGATTTCCCTACTTGAGAATCCTTGTCCAATGAATGGATGACCTTAGCACACGTGTGGTTTTGTTTACAAATTTTGGTTCACTTGCAAAAAGAGCAGTGAGAAAGCGAACCGTACCAAACCAAAAAACATTTTATTTGGTCCGGACCAAAGCAAGTGAACTATCGGACTTTCCTGGTGTGAATACACCCTTAAATAAACTCCTGATGTACTTACAAACTTTCCAATGCCTCGTTTTATGAGTACAGAACCTATTTGTACTACTGTAGAAGTTTGGTACCATTCTGGGCATTATTAGTGTGGTAATTTACGAGATACATCATAGGATCCGTTAGCGCCTGCACTAAGCCATCCGGCTGATATCTCTAAATAAGCTCTAACTTTAATAATGTTCAACCAAGGGAAAAAGGCTTCTGGGGGGTGTTTGGCTTGAGGTCATGGTGCAAAGGACCCTAGGTTGATTTTACTCCAAACCATCCCTTTAAGAACTATTAAAGGGATAGTTTGCTTAAAAATTAAAATTCTGTCATCATTTACTCACCCTCAAGTTGTTTCAAACCTGTTTGAGTTTATAGGGAAAAAATAATACTATGAAAGTCAATGGGGTCCATCAACTGTCTGGTTACCGACATCCTTCAAAATATCTTCTCTTGTGTTCAACAGAAGACAGAAACTCACACAGGTTTGAACAACTTGAGGGTGAGTAAATTTTAACAGAATTTTTATTTTTAAGTTAACTATCCCTTTAAGTAATATTTGTTATTTTTAATGACGCCTAATGCACTTTATGGATTCAATGGATTTAGGTATGCATTAATAATAAAGTTCTGGCTAATAATAAGCCAATAATTGTTTTTTATATTATTAGGCCAATAACTGATAAATGGTCGATATTAAAATTCTACTGTATGAATAATAATACAAAATAAAATCAATGAATTTATGCATTAGTATGCGCATTTAACAGTGTTATTAAATCATTAGTGCTTTAACTTTAAAGGGATAGTTCGCCCAGAAATGAAAATGTGTCTTTATTGGGTGAACTATGGCTTTATGTGAGCATTGCAACATGCACAATTACATCCAATATCAGTATACTCGACATCATATACACAATAAACCAGAAATACTGTCTAATAACTCGCATATCAATTCACTTAATTCTCTCTTCGTAAATTAGGCCCCTTGTGGATTTCAATTCTTTATGAATGTATTCAAGAACAGTGCACAAATCCACTCTGCCTAAAATGTTTCATCAATGAGGTATTAATGAATTGCATTAATATTAATATTTGTATGCAGGCAAACCGAAAGGATTACAAAAGTAAGAGCTCTAAGCCTGTTAACACGAACGCTGGCAGACTTTAAGGAGAATCACACTGGAGACTCAAAGCTCTATGGAAACTGAGTGGGTGGGAGAATATTATCCTTTGCCTGTCAGCTTGTTATTCTGTGAACACTTTAAGCCTTTTATAGCTATTTGTAATATAAAATGCACAATGATGATGATAGAATATCTGAACAATAACCTGGAATGATATTATGGCTTGATTTTCCCATATTAGATGAAGTGTTGAGGTGAGAAGCAGGGGATGTTTCGAATGACACACTTTCGAAACTGCTCATACTTGTTCTGCAGTATGTACACTTTGCACTGTATATCAATGCATATATTGATATAATATGCAGAAGCACAACAGAGCACACTGTGTGAGATTCTGCCTCCCAGAAAGCAATGCACTTGACCTTTCTTTTCCACTGTGACAATAAGAATATCAACCACGACGTCAACCACGGATCTGACCAAAGGCTTTTAGACAAACTCGTTTAAAAGTGCAATAATAATAAAATCATAATGTATTAACATTTTTAATAAATGTTATAATTTTAGACCACAATTTAGGTCATTTAAATAATGTATCACTGTTTCACATATTATTAAAATCTGAGTGGTGACGCAAGTGGTTAAAGGTCTGGGCTGGCAACCAAAAGACTGAACCAAAAGGTTCAAACCCTGGAAGAGCTGATCCATCACCATTGTTCACCTTGATCAACAGAGTTAACCTGGGGCAGTTAACCAAGACTCAGGGTTGTACAGCCTTCTCTGCTCCTGGAGAGTTGACTGTGATTTCTATAAACCCTGAGGATCTTGATTGTAATGTTCAGGTTTCTAATTAGGGCTTGGACTGTGAACCTCCAGGAGCAGGGTTTGACACCTTTGCACTTTGGCCTAGACTTAGGGTACGTTTACAAGACAATACGCTGATTTCACGCAGCCGTTATTTTGAAATCGAAAGCGAGGCTCCGGTGGGAAGAAAACCGGAAGTGTCGCCTTTAATCACAGGAGAGTCGTGAATGCGATGGCGTATTGTTGTGTTTAATGATGGTGTGTCAATTCTAAAACTGTACATACATTTATTTCATACTTTAGACTATATACAGTGAAATTCATTTATAAATAAAATATTTTTTTATATATATAATTCAGAATGTAAAAAAAGAAGCAGGAATGAACTATATACATATCCTATATTGGATATTAACATCCAATAGTGTAAATCGCGGCAGCAGCTTCAGGTTGGTAGTCCAAGGCATTGTTGTTTATCTTTACTTCCAGGGTTCTTCCCACCGGAGCCTCACTTTCGATTTCAAAATGGCGGCTGCGTGAAATCAGCATATAATGTACTAAAAATGGAAAGGTTTCTCCCTATTTTTTTTTTTTGCCGTACAGACGACAACATTGTCAAAACTCTCCTGTTCACATGGATCCACAAACACTGTCTGTATTCTGCTGCCAGGCCAGTAGTTGGCGATGTCCCTGAACAAAGAAACACTGCACACCTACAGACTGAACACGTAACGCACATGCGTATTGTTGCCTTCACCGTTTTCACAGATTCACGCTTTTGTAATTTGATGATAACGGTATCGTATTCAAAAACTTGCACTTTGAAACCTGTTTTCTACATTTTGCATTTTCAGGACCGCAAAACAGCCAAAATGCATAAAAAAGTTTTCCTTTTTTTTGTTGAAAATGGTGTTGTGTCCCTTAATGATGGATAGATATTTGTCTTGAATTTTTTTTGTCTATATTTATCTATTTCAGCATTTATCTGAAATAGAAAGCTTTTGTAACATTGTAAACGTCTTTACCTTCCCTTTTGATCAAATGAATGCATCCTTGCTGAATAAAAGTATTTATTTCTTTAATTTCTTTTAGAAAAAATACTTTGAAAACTTTTGAACGGTAGTGTATAATGTAACAAAAGTGTTATATTTAAGACAAATGCTATTCTTTTAAACTTTCTATTCATCAAAGAATCCTTCAAAAAATCGCAACTGTTTTTAACATTGATATAACAATCATAAATGTTTCTTCTTAGAATGATTTCTGAAGGATCACGTGACGATGCTGAACACGCACACACACGCACACACATATATATATTTACAATTTGATGCAATTGTAATATATATATATATATATATATATATATATATATATATATATATATATATAATTACAATTGCATCAAATGGATCAAATAAATTACTCTTAAAAAAACAATGTTTTTTTGTTTTTAAAAGAAGTCTCTTCTGCTCACCAAGGCTGCATATATTTCAAGATATGATGCGTGTGTGTGTGTGTGTGTGTGTGTGTGTGTGTGTGTGTGTGTGTGTGTGTGTGTGTTCAGCATCGTCACGTGATCCTTCAGAAATCATTCTAAGAAGAAACATTTATGATTGTTATATCAATGTTAAAAACAGTTGTATTTTTTTTTTAAGGATTCTTTGATGAATAGAAAGTATATATATGCATGCTTCATATCTTCTAAGAATATATTGAGATTAATTTTATTCAAAATAATAAAGAATCTGCCAGGATCCGCCAGTACGAGCCACAGACACTATTGCTTAAATGACACGAGCCTGTGCTGCAGATAAATACATGTAAATTCGTGTCATTACCTGTAGTTATACGAGGGGAATTTCTTGCTCTCTTTCAGAAGCATTCTGTAGAGTGAAAGTACATGCTCTCTGCTGGACGCCGCCATGATGGAAACAGAGCTGTCAGTTCGACGCAAGGACCCAAGAACAGCTACAGGAGGCGCGCCTGAACACATACACGCTCTTTAGCGTTAAAATATACGATCTAAGCTGATTTTCAAGTTTAAATGATAAAGGTTTTTTCATAAGTAAAATATCATAAGGTAATACAGTGCTATAAATTAATATATACTATGAGATGTGTTGTTTATATTGATCAGGCACATCAGCAGTCGTCTCAATAACAGCACGCGCTTCCAGATAGAGGTGAGTGAGGGGTTGTTCTGTAGTTTCATGCGCTGATTTGCACACATTTATTCTGTTTTTGTGAATTATGACGTGAGAATTACTGTAAGTGTGAGCATTTGGCGGCTGTTATTTGAAGTGTGGCTTGTCAGTATTGAGTTGTCCGTTTGAATATAAATTACAGGCTAGCTAGAGCTTGTTCATGAGTCTGAGCAGATTAATCTCAATGAAACTCCTCACACAAACAAAAAAACAATATATCTGTTTTTATATTGGTATTTATCCTGCCATAAATATATCTGACTCTTTAAATTAAGTCATCATGTGATTTTATGAGACGGTGTTAGATTTACTGTTCACTATTGTTTTCCCAATGCTGCTTTTTATATTTACATGTTACAAATAGCACTTTTGTGTGTGAACAGTGAACTTTTGTGATATAATAACGGAAATAACTGAGCTTTTGTATGTATAAATTCAATTATTAATATGTTTTTGGTCTCATTAACGTGTAACTGTCATCCATATTTGGATGTGTGCTCTTTCAATTGCATAACTTTTATGTCCACATTCCATCTCTGTTCTCTCAAAAAGGTAAAATGTAGTTCTCGGGGGAATGCCCTGGTGGCTAGTTCCTATAACTGTGTTCCTATACCCGATGCAAAAGCCCCTATAGGCAATAATAGTTGATGTTTTGGTTAAGTTGAAACCCAACTTGTATGGTCTAGTACAGGAGTTCCCAACTTAGGCTGTCTGCCAAACATAACCTAAAAGTTGTCATTAAACTGAAGTTGTGGTAGTCTTTTCATGTATATCCATGTATTTCAACGGCTGCTCGAACAAGAACAAATGTGGGCGGGGCTTGATTTTGTCTGTGGGGAATTGATTGGATGGTTGGGGGGGGGATTGGGTTCGCAAACCCCCAGTTCAAAACTCTGTGTGCAATAATTATCATCTCACACTTTTATGTGACACATGAAAAAAGAAAACCCTACAAGCAAATGGTTTTGCCTCTTTATATCAGAGAAACTGTTTGGCATTGGTATTTTGAATGTGTGTATTTGACAGACGTTCATTCCTGGGAATCAAACCCACAGGCGGCTATTTCAATACTCTGATGTTTGATCTATTGTAATATGATCATTTATTATCAGATAGAAAAAATCTGAGACACTAAGCAGCAGTTTATTGTCTTTATGAGTAGGGATGCATGATATATCGGCCACCATATCGGTTTTGGACGATACATGTTCATTTTTAATGTTATCGTTATTGGCCCAATAAGAAAATGTGGCCGCTATATTAAAGCCAATAAATAATGGATTATTTCCTTCAGCTGAGACTCTTCAGATGTGCACTCTTTGCCATGATGGTTTTGAATTGCTTCTGAAAAGGAAAAAATAGTTAAGTGCAACATGTGTGCCATCATATAGCCTACATAAAATTATGAGAACATCATTATAACTGTGATTGGGACATGTCTTTTAATGGTGAGACTTTTGTTTTTATAACCAGGCCCTCAAAAATTATATCGGCCAATATATCGGTTATCGACGTTTAAATGTAAAGAATTATCGGTTATTGACCAAAATGTTCATATCGGTGCATCTTATGACCTTAGAAATCCTGGTAAGGAGGTTCTGAAAGATGGTGGTGGGGTTTCCTTCTGCTATGCTGTTGTGTTATGCATTACAGGCCCGTCTTTAAGGCCGTGACACACCAAGTCGATGTCAGAGAACTAGTGGCGATGAAAGCCGGATTTGTTGCCGCTTTGCGTCGGCTGCGTCTAAGCCATAAAGACTGACTGTAGGGCTGGGCAAAAAAAATAGATTTTTTTGATTAATCGTTTTTTAAAATGTTTAAAAATCGATTCTCAAAGGCCACGAATCGATCCATCGAATTTCCATATTTATGTATCTATCACCCAAAAGCCAGTATTAGTCTTCCTCCACTGTTCATAGGCTTGCAGCCTCTGTTACAGCTAAAGCTGTGAGATTTTATGTTTGTTTTATCTTAAAAATAAAATAACCTGATCCTGTTTGATCAAGGCATGTGAAAATCCTGTCTATTATCATTATCGTTATTACTATGCATTTGAAATATAGATTTTGCTTCTGTTTTAATGTACCCAAGTGTACCAAATAAAACGAGTTTAATATATATTAATTAACCACTTGTAAACTTATGTTCACTGTTCTTT
The DNA here is from genome assembly GCA_021554675.1 of Leuciscus idus. Classification (NCBI taxonomy): domain Eukaryota; kingdom Metazoa; phylum Chordata; class Actinopteri; order Cypriniformes; family Leuciscidae; genus Leuciscus; species Leuciscus idus. The sequence continues at coordinate 30,896,324 of CM038642.1, forward strand.
TTTATAAATATAGGATTTGTATTAAATCTATATTCATGAGTCGAATCGGGAATCGAAATCGGATTTAGAATCGAAATAGAAAATCGAATCGAATCATCTGAATCGATACCCAGCCCCAGCTGACAGCCAACCATGTGTGTTCTGCGTGTAAGGAAGTTATTGTCTATATCATCAGCCAATCAATAGTCAAAAAGGGAAACCTAAACTGGAACTGCAGATATAGCCTAGAAACCCTAAACAATGCAGCGCTTGCTTACCATTTCGAAATATCAATCATGCTGATCACTTCGTTCCAGACGGCTCATGTTGGTATGAAAATATTCACGTATTTCAATGCTCAGGGAAGATGATGTAAAATTAGAACAGCTTTTTGTCTGTGCCGTCTCGACTTCGTCTTGAAGCCAGCGATCTCTCTCATCGACGACCCGACGCGGTTCAACATGTGGAACACATCGCAAAAAATAACCTGACAAACTCTCGACGTCGGCAGACCTTTGGCTTTGTGTTACGGCCTTTATTTTGACAGTGACTTCCATTTTAAGTCAACTCATCTTCATTTATATAGCGCTTTTAACAATATACTATAGATCGTTTCAAAGCAGCTTTACAGTCATAATAGGAAATTACCGTAACAGATTTTTTTGGCTTCACAGCAGATCTAGAATAAAGTTATTTTCCAGCGAAAGTTAGTTTTTGGTTTATTCACTTCCATTGAAAAGATAATTTAGGGTCCGCTTACACAACACCGTTTCAACTGAAAACAGCTAAACTTGTAATGTGTTCTGGCTGTTGATTTGCACGACGACAGTGTTTGGTGGCTCAATGTTTGACCAATTTCCACTTCCGTTTCGAGCTAAAACCTCCATCAATTACATTGCACTTTTGCTAATAAGCAGACAGTTGCAAATCCACAAATTGTACTTTAATCTGTTTAACGTGATGTAAAATGAAGCCACGATCCTTCCTGGAGCCGTGAGTTTTCAGGCAGCTTTCCTCAGAAACCCATCAGATCAACCCGTGGATTTGCAGATCTGTAAGTTTTAGAGCTTCCAATAATGTCCACTTTCTCTGTGAAATGCTGGCTAAGGGAATCATATGCCACACTGTCTGGTGAAGAGTCGATGTTTGAAGATCCTTGTTCTAAATTTAAAGTGTGAAGTAAGTCACATCTCAAATGAATGTCACTGTGATGTGTTAAAATCTGCTGGAGATGTTGTGAGGTGTTATTTTACGACTGCCATCAGAAAATTAAATGCTTTTTTTTTTTTTTTTTTTTTATTCAGCAGGGTTGAACATGGAGTGTGTGTGTGTATATATATCATTAGTCTGCATTTTAAGTGGATCAAAACAGTTCATCAAAGTTGTCCTAAGACAAGAACGGGTATTGTTAAAAATGTGTATAACTTTGATGAAAGGTTTTCCACTTCAAATGTTTACGTGTGTGTGTGTGTGTGTGTGTGTGTGTGTGTGTGTGTGTGTGTGAAATGAACTGTAAAGCACTGTTGTATTGAGACACTGATGACTGTTGGTGCATTTGGCACTTTTATGTGTGGCCAGTATGTCTGTAATGGGCTGTAAACTGGTGTTGGCGACAAAATCGGACATTTTTGTTTAAAAGGTATTGTGCACCCTTATTTGAAAGTGACTTTTGTGTGAGCTGGGCTTAATGCATCTGTTGTACTATTGACACATTTCACATGAGATCCTTGGAAATATGGAGAACGGGAGACGACAGCAAATACAATTGTTGTATTTTCAGGCTGGCTTATTTGACAGACGAAGGCCAATTTTCCAGTTAAATCAAGCTTTTATGACCACAAATGGACTTTCATGCAACTTGACCATGTCTACCGTTCCTCCATTAACAGTTTCTCACGTGACTTCTCCAAGATGCCTTTCGAGTTACTTTCACACATCTCAGTTTAAATGGCAATTTCATGTCTAGTTGAATCTAAAGAGAAGCCAGATGTATTGTTTTAAGTGTGTGTGTGTGTGTGTGTGTGTGTGTGTGTGTGTGTGTGTGTGTGTGTGTGTGTGCGTGCGTGTGTGTGTTGGTTTGTCACCTGGATAATATTCTTCAATTCAAAACCACATCCATTAATGCATGCATGGGTCTGTCCGTGCATATAGTATGCTTGAAAGTTGTACTATTGACACTTGAGATCCTTGGAAATGTGGAGAACGGGAGACGACAGCAAATAAAATTGTTGTATTCCCAATTGCTCTGTTAGCAAAAAAAAAAAATACATGATTGTGTTTCCATGACTTTCTAAAAGAGGGAAACATATTGAGAGAGATTGATTACAGTGGTCAGAAGAGAAAATGGTGTGAAATTTGCCATCACACCCTCAGGCGTTGTATTAGACACACCTTCGCAATGTTAATCAGCTTGTTTTTTAATTTACTGCAGAGGTAATATAACACAAAGTATAGCGTTATGAATATATATTACATTTCTTTATAACGATATGTTGATATCTGTGGAAAGTACCTTTATGCTACTTGATGTCCTTTAGAGAAACTCTCAGTTGTGTTTCTGACGGGTGTTGACCGAATGTCTTTCCTTGAGTGAAATATGGATTTATGGTGATTTTCAGTGATGTTTGCAGTCCTTGTGTTCTGTGTGTTTTCAGTGCCAAGGTTTCAGCTTGATTTGTGTGTTTTTTTTTTTTTTATCCAAGGCTCTTTCTCTGCAGATAACAAATCAACCCATCAGCTTTATGAAAAACACAAGCTGCCTTCAGTCTCCTTTGAGGAACATGTTTCTCTTGCTTTCTCCGTCTCTGAAGCATGAAGACCGGGTCTGTCTTTGACCCGCAGAGATCGATGTCGTGCTCATAACACATGAGTGTAGAGAGATGTTGAGCTCAGCGGGGTTGGGGTGTTGAAGATGAGGTTGGATTTAGAGGGTGTCTGCTCCTCAGCGCTGCTGGAGAAGGTCACAGACGTGTGCTGTGTGCAGATGGCCCTAGCTTTGAGTGGAAAGGTCACCAGCGAGTGGCAGGTCAAGACAACAGACTGTGAAATCGTGTCATCTGATTGAGTTGATCTCTCCATTCAGAGCCCAATTAACAGAGGGAGAAGAAATGACAGCTGATTATGGCCAGGATTATTTAATGCTTTTGTTTGTTTTTGTATTTATTTATCTAGTTTTAAATTAAATACTGAGTTTTTTTTTTTTTTGTCATGCAATAAGATGATAAATAAGCAAGAGGACATGGTGTCCAAAAAGTTGGGTTAAAAAATTTAGCCAAGATTGATGATAGTTAGTTTTCTGAAAAATGCATATTTTATAACAGAGCAAACTGAAGAATAACAGCGCACACATAAATACATCAAGATATTATAAATAAAAAATGTAACACACTCAAGCTTTTAAAAATAACAGAAAACAAAGCTTGTGTATATGCTATATGCACTTTTATGCTGTTTTAAATTTGAAGGTACAGAACCAATCTATACATTACAAACAATTCCTGTTTTGGAAAAATGCTTTCTATTCAAAGAATCCTATAAGAAATATGGATTCCAAAAAAACTGAAGCAGCACAAACTGTTTTCAACATTAATAATCAGATTTCTTGAGCATCAAATCATCATATTAGAATGATTTCTGAAGGATCATGTGACACTGAAGACTGGAGTAATGATGCTGAAAATTTTTATCACAGGAAGAAATGCATACATTTTAAAATATCTCCATAGAAAACAGTTATTATAAATATTATACATTATTTTAAATCTTAATGTATTTCACAATATTACAACTTTTACTGTGATTTTAGTCAAATGCAGCAAAATATTTTAAAAAATCGTACCGATGTCAAACATCTAAACAGTTGTGCATATTTATAGATAATATATTGTTTATTTATATTTATCTAAAAAAAAAATCAATCATGTATGAATAAGCCAAAAGTCTTTACATGTCCAGCTTTTGACTGAAACTGTGTGCATATGTCTAAATTATCCTCATGATGCAGATGTTTACACATTACACACTATATCTGATCTGGACCTGTACAGTTATGTTTCACATGATGTCTCAGAGCTCTTTCATCAGTGCTGTGAAATATTCAGGCTGGCTTATTTGACAGACGAAGGCCAATTTTCCAGTTAAATCAAGCTTTTATGACCACAAATGGACTTTAATGCAACTTGAGCATGTCTACTGTTCCTCCATTAACAGTTTCTCACGTGACTTCTCCAAGACGCCTTTCGAGTTACTTTCACACATCTCAGTTTAAATGGCAATTTCATGTGTAGTTGAATCTAAAGAGAAGCCAGATGTATTGTTTTAAGTGTGTGTGTGTGTGTGTGTGTGTGTGTGTGTGTGTGTGTGTGTGTGTGTGTGTGTGTGTGTGTGTGTGTGTGTGTGTGTGTGTGTGTGTGTGTGCGCGTGTGTGTGTGTGTGTGTGTGTGTGTGTGTGTGTCTGTGTGTGTCTGTGTGTGTCTGTGTGTGTGTGTGTGTGTGTGTGTGTGTGTGTGTGTGTGTGTGTGTGTGTGTGTGTGTGTGTGTGTGTGTGTGTGTGTTGGTTTGTCACCTGGATAATATTCTTCAATTTTCATCTTTTCAAAACCACATCCATTAATGCATGGGTCCGTCCGTGAATATAGTATGCTTGAAAGTAGATCAGCGATCAGTGCTGTTTTGGCAAGACTGTCTTGTTAGATGATTCTTGTTTTCATGTTGATGACATGCAGTTTTCACTGTAGATGTTGTGGAGATTGAGACAGCTTGTTAGTGTACTTTGTTTCTCCTTTTTTGTCTACCGATTGTCATTCTTCCCTCACAGCATCATCGAAAATACAGAGAAGAGTCTTTTTCTCTCTTCACTTGAAAATCTCTCAGTCAATCTCTTTCTTAATGAGAAACACAACTTCTGGATGACAGCTGAGGCCGCCTTCGGTTCTGCTTTATGTGTATTTCTTTTTCTTTTTTTTCTCTGATATTTGTGTTTTAGTTAGTGCTTGATCCTGGAATAATATTCCAATCAACCAATCTGTTTTGAGGGATGAGTTTACAAGTTTAGGCTTACAACCAGAGCTCGTTGCTTCTATCACTGTTATTCACCCATCATTTCCCTCTGATTTTAGGGATAAGTTATGGTAAGGGTTAGATTTAGGATCGGGTTAGTACTATGTTTTCGGACAGGAAATATATGTTGATCTTGGAAAATGTCTTGCTTGGCAAAATCACAGTGACCTTATAAATAACAGTAATAATTAGGGGAGTGGCCCACACATTTTTCAGAAATTTGAAAACTAGCCAATCAAAAACACTCTTTTCTTGTCAGTAATTATGTGCAAACGTTGGAGGGTAGGGTTGGGGGAATAGGGTGGGAGAGGTAGAAGTCAACAAAATTTGCCTCAAAATGCATACAGTACCTTCTAAAGGGGTGTGTGTAGAATTCAGAAACTCTTGTTAAAGCGACACCAGTTGGCGTCAAGTGAACTACTGCTCATGTCTACACTTATGAAACACAAGAGACTGAATGTGTTTCAATGCCCCGATATACATGTACTCATGGCGAAGATCGTGGTTGATGAGATATGATCTTCCAGCACTTTTTCAGCTGTGCGCTGCTATTCTATGGTGCACGGTAAATCAAGACCAGTCAATCTGAGCGATCAAACCAGTCCAAGCGCGCTCCAGCTGTAAAACAGTGTCTGTTTGGTCTCTACACATCTTTCCTAGACACCATACCCGAGATCCTTTTTCCATTGAGCTTTTAAATGAGGTTGGAAAACACTGCGTCGTGATCGTGTCCCGGAAGTCCTATAGCTTTAGCCAAACAGCATGTCATGTCCTTGTTATGTTGTGTGTGTGGTCTCATTCAAATCAAGATGACCTGCTCTAAAAAAAAAAAGAAGGAAAGATGTGTGATGTACTATGATTTACTAATGTTTCGCAAAGCTACAAAGCAGGCGTGGTGCAAAAACCTCATCTGTATACTGTTTGCATGCGCGTCGGTGGTTTAGCGTCATCAAATTGCGATCGGTTCATGAAATCGACCAAATTTAGTGACTACCGATCGAGTCATAGAATGTGATTATCGCCGATGGCGATTGATCTGAGCATCCCAACTTTTAACAAACATCCAGATGCCGTCCAGACACTGCTGAGAGCGGCGTTTAGATGAATATGTAAATATGTGCTGCTAGGGGTGTGACGGTGATTATATAACCATGAGACCAACGGTTATATTTGAACACCGTCATTAGAACTCTATAACCTATAGAGTTATTAAAATATTTTTTACAAACATTTTTTATCATAGAGAATGTTTAAATACTAATTAAAAACAATTGTTAACAGTCTGTGTTATTAATGGTCTACGTCGTTTCCAACTGTTTTTGATTCTTTGCCAAGTAGGCTACCTCCTGACCGACTGCCAATCATTTGAGATAGAAATAAAAGCTATGACTATGATATACACTCACCTAAAGGATTATTAGGAACACCATACTAATACTGTGTTTGACCCCCTTTCGCCTTCAGAACTGCCTTAATTCTACGCGGCATTGATTCAACAAGGTGCTGAAAGCATTCTTTAGAAATGTTGGCCCATATTGATAGGATAGCATCTTGAAGTTGATGGAGATTTGTGGGATGCACATCCAGGGCACGAAGCTCCCGTTCCACCACATCCCAAAGATGCTCTATTGGGTTGAGATCTGGTGACTGTGGGTGGCATTTTAGTACAGTGAACTCATTGTCACGTTCAAGAAACCAATTTGAAATGATTCGAGCTTTGTGACATGGTGCATTATGCTGCTGGAAGTAGCCATCAGAGGATGGGTACATGGTGGTCATAAAGGGATGGACATGGTCAGAAACAATGCTCAGGTAGGCCGTGGCATTTAAACGATGCCCAATTGGCACTAAGGGGCCTAAAGTGTGCCAAGAAAACATCCCCCACATCATTACACCACCACCACCAGCCTGCACAGTGGTAACAAGGCATGATGGATCCATGTTCTCATTCTGTTTACGCCAAATTCTGACTCTACCATCTGAATGTCTCAACAGAAATCGAGACTCATCAGACCAGGCAACATTTTTCCAGTCTTCAACTGTCCAATTTTGGTGAGCTCGTGCAAATTGTAGCCTCTTTTTCCTATTTGTAGTGGAGATGAGTGGTACCCGGTGGGGTCTTCTGCTGTTGTAGCCCATCCGCCTCAAGGTTGTGCATGTTGTGGCTTCACAAATGCTTTGCTGCATACCTCGGTTGTAACGAGTGGTTATTTCAGTCAAAGTTGCTCTTCTATCAGCTTGAATCATTCGGCCCATTCTCCTCTGACCTCTAGCATCAACAAGGCATTTTCGCCCACATGACTGCCGCATACTGGATGTTTTTCCCTTTTCACACCATTCTTTGTAAACCCTAGAAATGGTTGTGCATGAAAATCCCAGTAACTGAGCAGATTGTGAAATACTCAGACCGGCCCGTCTGGCACCAACAACCAGGACCACACCCCTAAATGCATTGAAGCAACTGCCATGTGATTGGTTGATTAGATAATTGCATTAATGAGAAATTGAACAGGTGTTCCTAATAATCCTTTAGGTGAGTGTAGTGATGTGCCATCATTATGAGATTTACTAAACAATTTGCAATAATAAACATTAGCAATAAACATTTGCAATAATAAACAACGTATCATTACCGATAACTGATCATGCAGTTTAATTACCCCTTGACTGGCCCCAAACATGTTTGATAAAAGAAACATATACAGTGTGTATATAGCCTATATGATGTGTATTACATTTTAGCTCAAAAACAATTGTAATAAAAGATAGGATCATAAGATGCGCAGCGCAATATATCGGGAGACATGGTTTTTACCACTTAATGAAGTTTTGTTTTGTTAATCGTCAGACATGATTTTTACCACTTCATTAAGTTTTGCTTTGTAGAAATCCTTTCTTTAAAGCGAATTTCGTTTTGTACAAATTGTACAAATTGTATATTAATTTTAATAAATGTTTCATCAACCAATTGCATTTATTTAATAAATAAAAAGGAAATATAGCAGACAATATAATAACCGTGACATGGTGAACTAGAGCGCATCTCATCGTAAATGAATGAAACTCAGCGTAGGCCTATGCCTCATACATAAGCATTAATTATCTTTACTGCATCCTTTCTAGAACAGACAAGGGCTTTCTTGCGGCTCGCATCAGCAGAGCATTGCATCGTCCACAGACCGCAAAACAATCAGCAGATGGCGGGCGGGTGCGGCTTTGAAATTTGGTCAAAAAACTTTGGTGCGGATGAAGAGTTTTGTGATGCGGTTGCGGATTAAGGTTAAGGATTTGTTTACTGTGTGTGATTTATTTAAAACAAAGCACGTTCATTGCAAAGTTTTTTTTGTTAAGGATTTTTTTACTGTGTGATTCATTTACTGGAAAGCACATTCACTGCTAGTTGTCTTGCTGTTAATTTTAAATAAACGTAGAGCAAGTAGCTAATCAGTGTCTGCTCGTTTATTCAAACTAAGTTGTCCTATAACAGACGAACGTCGCAGCCCTACTGCAGCGTCGAGTCCCCCCCCCCCCCCCCCCCCGACGACGGTAATGTTACGAACCGTCACCCGTCATCACCAATTCTGAAACCGGCACACCCCTATGTGCTGCGCGCTTTTCTCTCAATAACAAAATAAACACACAACAATAATGACAGCAGTGAGAAAACTGCAGTTAAGAAAACATCTGATCACAGCGATGTGGACATTTTTGCACAAGCTCTGCCTCTGCAATTCACCGGCATCATGATAGTTTGATTATTAAGTACATTTGAGACTATAGACTATATAGATCTGACTATGTGAAACTGTACTTTGAATTAATCCCATTTCTTTGAAATCATAAGCATTTATTTAATGTGTCGTATATTGGAAGAGAGGCTCTCGGGAGCGTGTGTAAACACCACAGCCGGATTCTCCAGGTAAAAACATCCCAAGTGTTTCACATCATACAGTCTTTTATTGTCTACAGGCTTTCAAGACTACCTCAGGCAAGGTCTTATTATTATTATTTTTTTTAAGTTTTGCTACAAGCTGTTCACACATCAGCAACAAAAAAAGTGATTAAGACTAGACAATTCTTAAATATAGACCCTTTAAATATATATTTCTTTATTTCTTTGTCTTACACATATGGAGAGAATATTTATTTTTCCCCCCTGAGTTGTCTGTTCGCACTTGCATAAATTTCTCAAAATATCCTGTTCTTTTTGGCAATGCTAAATTCGAAGGTTCATGCATAATATAGTAATAAAGATGTCTAGAGCAGAAGAAAAGAATCACCGGGAAACAATAATGCCATCCTCAGGGACAGATAAAGAGCAGAACCATTAATACAGGACAGGAGACGAGAATTTTCCCATTAAATGTATACATATCCTATAGGCTTCTGGAAACCATTTCAGTCATATGATATTATGCAAAGTCTTTTGGCATGACAAAAAAAAAAAAAAAAAAAAAATCGGGTAAGTTGGGTAACGCTTTACAATAAGGTTTCATTCCTACAGTTATCATGAATCAACTATAACCCATACATCTACTGCATGTATTTTGATTTCTAAATTTACTAATAAATATTTTAAATTAATCAAAAGTTATATCTGTTCGCACAAGTTAATGCACTTTGAACTAACATGTATTTTAATTAAGATTAATAAATGCTGAAAAAATAGTTCATGTTAGCTAATGCATTAACTAATGCTAACAAATTAGACCTTATTGTAAAGTGTTACCCAAAATTGTTATGGTATTAATTCACTGCACCACACTAATTCATACACTGTTCTTTTTTACATTGAATGCCTGATTTGTCACACCATTTGTCAGCTTAAGGGTTCAGTCTACCATCGCACTGGCGATATTTTCTGTCCTGTTCGGATCGGTTAATTTTCTCCGCTCCCTGAGGACGACTTCTGTCTTTGCTCTGTCAGCATTAATGCTTTCTTTCAACTTTTATATTCTCTCTGCACTTGACATCTTTATAGTCCCTGAGCGAAGGAAAAGGTGCAATGAAAGAAAAAAAAGTTAGAAAGAAAAGCTAATGGGAGACGCAGGGCTATACAGTATTATGTTGCTATATATATATTATATTGATACATTATTTTTTATATTCTATATGTATTATTGACTTTAAAGGGATGGTTCGGAGTAAAATCAACCTAGGGTCCTTTGCACCATGACCTCGAGCCAAACACCCCCCAGAAGCCTTTTTTCCCTTGGTTGAACATTATTAAAGTTAGAGCTTATTTAGAGATATCAGCCGAATGGCTTAGTGCAGGCGCTAATGGATCCAAGGCTGTATCTCCTAAATTACCCCACTAATAATGCCCAGAATGGTACCAAACTTCTACAATAGTACAAATAGGTTCTCTACTCATAAAACGAGGCATTGGAAAGTTTGTAAGTACATCAGTGCCCGGTTGCATAAAGCACCTTAAGTGTAATTTTCCCTTAAGTTCTCCCTTATGTTTCCCTTAAACCTAAGGGTGTTGCAGAAAAAAAACCTTAAGTGTTATTTAAGGGTTTCTTTAAGTGAAACGTCATAAACACTTAGAATTTCCCTTAAACGCTGTTTTTTCACTTAAGTAATCCCTTAAAAAGCGTTAAGTGTTGCATAAAACCCCTTAACGGTCATTTCCCCAAGTATAACTTAAGGTTTGGAAATCATAACCTTAAGTTATGACAAAAATAAGTCGGACAAAAATAAGACGACATGGCTGAATTTATGGAACCAGCTGAAGATCATTATGTGCCAAGAATAATTTTTATGGATAGAGAACCCTTTGGACCATCTTAGCAATGAAAAATTGCGGGGGCTCTTTCCCGTCATTTAAACGCAACGGTCAAATTTTTTTTTCTTTTACCATATTCGTCAAGAAGAATGCATTTGTCCTCCTCTGTCCAATTTTTGTTTCTTTTTTGTTTTCTTTTTCCATTCCGATATCCTAGCCTACTTTATTTGATGAAACTGCGAAAGTGTAGTGTTAGTGTTTTGCGTATCTATGGCAACAACAGACTTTTATAACGTGAATCCAGGATCGCTGTCGTGAAACACTTAAATGTTTCCCTTACCTAAGAGAACCGTTTAAGAGATTATATGCAACACCCTTAAGTTATTCTCTTAGGTAAGAGGAAATCGCCCCTTAAGTATCATACTTAAGGGAAAAACTTAAGGTGCTTTATGCAACTGGGCACAGGAGTTTATTTAAATAGCACTTGCCTGACGGCTCATGCTACCGCTAACCCGGATGTCGACGTCACTTCAGTGATTTGGGAAAAGCCCGTAAAAGTCCTGGCAGAAAGAACTCCTGATGTACTTACAAACTTTCCAATGCCTCGTTTTATGAGCACAGAACCTATTTGTACTACTGTAGAAGTTTAGTACCATTCTGGGCATTATTAGTGGGGTAATTTACGAGATCCAGCCTTGGATCCATTAGCGCCTGCACTAAACCATCCGGCTGATATCTCTAAATAAGCTCTAACTTTAATAATGTTCAACCAAGGGAAAAAAGGCTTCTGGGGGGTGTTTGGCTCGAGGTCATGGTGCAAAGGACCCTAGGTTGATTTTACTCCGAACCATCCCTTTAATGTGTTTGCTCTGAAATGACAACTATAGGAACTATTACCTTTTTTATCTGATACATTAAAACAAAATCTAGCTTGCCTAGAATGTTTTCTACACTATTGTTCACTAAATGAATTAGACAGAATGATATTTAATCATTTAGGTAATACATATTGTAAATTATCATTGATATCCAATTACATCATCCTAATGCATAATATTTTTGTGTGATGACTCAAACTGTTTGTGGTAATGAATCATATTTCTCAGCTTCAGCGTTTTTGCAACTCAGTTTGAAATCAGAGGCACTACTAAAATAGCTTAATCTTTTCACTCTTGAACGAGCCGTGACACTCACTCGAAAGTCTGCTTCCTAAACAAAATGGTTCAGTTTCGTCGTCCTCATTTGCTTTCATCAGTACATTTAAAAAAAAAAATTTTTCCGAAAGGGAGATTTTTGGTTGGTTCCATTTTTCTGGTTCCACAAAGAACCTTTCAGGGATCAGCTAATAAAAGAACCAATTTTCCAACATTTTAACAATCTAAAGAGCCTTTTGATCAATGGAAAGATTCCATGGATGTTAATGGTTCTTCATGGAACTATCGATGCCAATAAAGACCTTTATTTTTAAGAATTTGAATACTAAATTATGTACAACCTTGTTGGCTATAATTTTAATTATTTGTCTTTCTATATCCCATTTCCAGACATTCATTTCAGTGTTAATTTGCAATTGTTGGGCAACTCCATAGAGGACGCAGTTCCATGCAACTTTTAGGCAGGGTGTTTTCAAGACAGCATGAGCGTTTGTCTCCAGCTTTTCCTCCACCGTTGCCTGGTGAAGGAATTTCCCCATCATGCACTTTCACTGTTGAGCAATGGAGCTTGCATGAGTCGTCACTATCGCAGATCCTGCTGTGTCTGCACTGCATCAACTCGCCACCCACTCGCTTCTGTTAGTGACTGACTGAACCCAGAATGCACTTGAGTGCCAATGATTACTCAGCCTACATCAGTCAGCAAGCCACAAGCTGGCTATGACAAAGCTGCATGTAATGCCCGAGCGCTCAGATCACTAAACCCTGAAGTCTGCTGACTGAACTCCTGGTTCTGACGTCGACTCGGGCCACTGCCGACAGTCGTGTCTTGAGCGTGTGTGTGATTAAGTGAGTGAGGAAGAGGAGGACTGTTTCTTGTCCACTTCAGTGAAGCAGTCAGGCTTAAGTGCCTTTCATTGATTTCCAATGGGATGTTAGTTACGAGCACACATGATTTGTCCTGTGGTTGTTTGGGAAGATTAGGGCTTTCACGAGATTTAGGCTTGGCGATCTTTGTGAATCCAAGAGCCAGAGACCCCATTTACACCTTGTATTCGCATCAGTTTTGGTTTTAAACTGGATTCAAATCACTCAAACCTCATTCAGAGGTAGAAGGCGTGTGATCACATTGCATTTATTGCTAGACCGTCCTTAACAACATCAAATGACTCCCTATATCCAACTCAATCAACCATTGTGCTGTAACAAGGGTTTTACTCTTTGCTGGTTACTCATATACAAATATGAAAATTAACACAAATTTGAGTGAAGTTCAAAAGACACAATAACAGAACTTTGCCAGTTTGATTGATATCAATGACAAATAAGAGTTTCCAGGATAAAGAATAGGAAAATTCTGAGAAAAGGAAAATTACTTCAGTGCTACTGTGTAATTAGACAAATAATTACTTTTAATTAATAATATTTAATTAATTAATAGTAATTTTCAACACAGACTTACTATAGGGTGTGGTTTGGCTTAGGGTTATTTGCTTGTAATTTTGCATAATTTACTGTTATTACTATAGTAAGTACATGTAATGTGTAACAAAGACACTGTAAAATCAAGTCTTCTAAAAATCGAGTTTGTGGCAAGATCTTAGAAAAGTACTAATGTAAATTTTAATTTAATGTATTTTTTGGGGGAAAAAATTCAAGAAAAGTTTAAATTTAATGTCATGTGGTGTAACCAAGTAAAAGTAAACATATTTTCTGTACAGCTTGAAAACGTAAGCATACACATCTTAAATAATTTTCAAAAAAGTTTTAAAATATAGCTTTCAAGGTAAAACCTTTTTCATGAATTATTAATTTTAAGAATTATTATTAATTTTCTGGGTGGGTTTCGGGAGTTGTAGCATATTTTACAACCTTAAATTATATTGCCTTTGTCATAAAAGTCTGTTATGTATTTTAAGTGACTTATTGACCATGATATACTACAGGGTCTGCAGGGGTCCTCCTCGCTATATGATGTAATTTCCTGTTTTGTTTTTGTTTCTGCACATCCGTTTGGACCACATGACTTTGATTTGGCAGTCAAAAGATTTGATGCATTTTATTTAATAATTTTAATCATATTTAAAGAAAACAACTAAAAAAGGAGTAAATTTTTTTTCTTCATTATGATATCAGGACGGTTGTACCACCCTGACATTTTTTTATGAAAAAAAAAATAATAATAATAATCTTAATTCTGTTAAATTAAAACAGCTCATCATAACCTGTTTTCATTAACACATTTTTATGCACATTTTTGCATATTGCATAAAAAATGCTGGATGGACAGAAACGCATACATTCTAAAAATGTGCATTAAAAAAACGAATGCGCTCAATTGAGCTTGATAATTTTTTTTATCCAATAAAAAGACAAACTACGATGGCAACACATTTACCAAATAAATACCTCGATGCAAACCAGCAGACCAATCGCATTGCACAGCGTCTCAAATGTTGGTTTGGTCATTTGGAAATGCCTGAGCCAAAGTCTCTCATCAAAATTATTTGGTATAATGATCTTCTAGCACAAGTAATTTATTATGATGGACGAAAAAGAGCCACAGTGGCTTCCCCCAATTGCAGCAACTTCCATTTTCATTCAAGATATTTTGCACCAATTTCCCAGGAAGTGATGCTTTTAAACGAACAAGTGCTTTATTCGCAAATGTTTTATGAGATATTCCAAGTTAAATTCGCAACTTTGTTTGGAAACAGCTATTGGTGATGATGTGTGTATGCACTGAATGCAAACGTCATATACATGTTTTAATTGCATTTTGAATGTATTTTTAATTCAGCTCATAGATTCGGATTAAATTCGAATCATATTGTTGACCCTGAATATCAACATGCAGCAGATCACGTACAGTAAATAGGAAGTAATACACTGAAGTGATGCATGTAGTCATGATTTCCTCGAAATCCAGTCATAAGTGGTCACTGGAGATGCGTTTCACACACGTTAGTACCATATGTCAATGACGATCTGTCTCAGCGGACCATTTGTGATTGGATCATGCAAGATGGATGGTAATACGAGGTGTAAACAGGGCCTTAGATTTCCCGCTGTCAGTCACAGTTGAGTCGATATTACTAGAACAAGGGTTCCCGCTGATGTCAGTGCCCTGTGATTATTGTCCTTACTACATCCACTCTCAAGAGAGGTGAACGGCTGGTCATTACTCAGCGTGCAGCGTGGATTACGTGGGTTTGAACCCATTGATCTGTGTCTCCTCTGCAGTACCTGGAATAATTCAAACCGGGTAGAGGCTGTGACTGGATCCATAATACGCCTTCCATCGTGGCATCTCGCTAAACAAGTTTTCTAGCTCTTTCTTCTGTTCTTTCTAGACTGGTAGGCCCGTGTGACATTTTGTCATACCGTGTTGAACATTTCATTGATTTCATTGTGGTGTTGATATTCACTATGCCACACTGAATTTCAGCTGACGAATCTCAAGGGACTCGCGCCAGACTTGAGAAATGCTGCAACGTCTAGAATTTCATTTATGCTAAGACCTGCTAAGACGTGCTTTTGCCAGGAGCATGACACAGGTCTGCTTTGAAACCTTGGTAAAGGAGAAAAACAATAAATTGACTTAGTAACCTGTATACTGTGGATGAATGGATGCCTTGGGAAAATGTACTTGCTGAAGGGGAAATTAGTGTTCAAAATGGATTTTTGTTTGTTCTCATGACTTAATTGCTTTTTCTGAAATCTGTCATGGTTCGACTTCATTCAAATTACTATTATTATTTCATATTTAGTTTTTCAAAAATATGATAAAGACACAATTGTAACTGGAGGGACAATCAAACTTGTTCATGGTGTACTAAGCTGCGCAGATTGAAATCGGGCGTTCAAATATATGGTACCAGTAATTCCTTAAAGTAATAGTCCACCCAATAATGAAAATAATGCTATAATTTACTTGCCCTTCAAGCCATCCTAAGTAACTTTCTTCTTTCAGCCAAACATATTATCCTGGCTCTTCCCACATTTGTAATGGCATTGAATAGCACCCGAGTTTTTGAGGCTTCAAAAAGCGCTTCCATCCATCATACAAATAATTCATACGACTCCAGTGGGGTGAAAAATTCCTTCTGAAGCAAAGCGATGGGTTTTTGTGAGAAAAATATCAATATCTAAAACTTTATAAACTATAATCACTGGCTTCCAGCAACAGCTGTATGTGCATTCATTAGAGAGGTTTATGCGGAAGGTTGACCTCACTTTAAGATCGAATGCACAGACCGAATATACTGACACACATCCGGTTTCTTTCTCAACTATTCACATAACCGAGAGAATACTTGTCGAGATGGGTATTTTGACATAATTGTGTGTGTATGTGTCCATTCAAACGCAAGTAAACGCGAAAGAGGAATCAAACCAACCGCGGGGCCTGGTCCGTACGTATCTACTGCGATCCTCTGCACCACTAATAATTAATGAACACACTTATCATCATGATTGCTATCTTACCAGAGATGGAGACAGATCCTACTCCAGTAAGTAAATGTGTCCCTGTCCCCCAAAATGTTGGTACTGAAAAGCTTCCCTCCACGTTTTCTGCTCCGCATCTTTTATTTTAAAGGGGTGGTATAATGCCCTTTTCACAAGATGTAAAATAAGTCTCTGATGTCCCCAGAGTGTGTATGTGGAGTTTAAGCTCAAAATACCCCACAGATATTTTTATATAGCATGTTAAATTGTCAATTTTTGAGAGTGAGCAAAAGCCATAGACAGTAAAAGAAATGGACACAGCGACCCCCATAGATTTCAATGGAGAAAAGTGAAGCAAATTAGAAGCACTCACTTCATGATGGTCGAGCGTACTGCGCAGACTCAAACTGAGCTTGACGACGTAGATGTGACGTGAGCAACCTGTCTGTCTCCTAGTAGCTGTGCCAAGAGAAATCTGAATCATTCCCTTCCGAATCTTGCAGAGACGGAGAGCATGAGTAGGAGGTGTCCATGAGCTAGGAGCAGGAGCAACTTTATGACTCTCTATGGGCTTCTCCCTTGACTTTATCGGACTTTATGCCAACACGTCCCCCCGATTGACTGCGAGCTTCTCCTCCTGTCTCTACGGTAATTTCCAGAGAGTCACGTGGTTATGACGCAATCGTTAGCCTATTTTTACAAAAACTGCTTCTACGGGGCCATAACGTAAGATACAAGGTAATGGAGCCTTTTATACATTGTCGTGTTTGTTTAGAAATAAACCATGGACAAATAGAGTCTTTAAATGCCTCAGATGTAAAGTTATTCGCTGTCAAAGTGACGCCAAAATGAATGGGAGTCAATGGAAGGCTAACAGCAGGTGATGGCTTGTTAGCCAATGGCGGCCCTCGGGGGGGTGGTACGCTTTCTGGATGCTGGATTACCCCCCTGGCAAAAGCACACCGTTTTGTGTCTGTCGCTTTAAATGCAAATGAGCTGCTGCTCCCGGCACAGGGGGCGGAGCTTCAACAGCTTGCACTCACACAGACATGCACTGAAAGTTTCAAAAACATTTAGTCTTTTATGTTCAAACTGGATTCAGACAATGATGGAGAGACACAAGAAGAAGTGATAACATGTAAAATGCAACAGGATGTTTCTGAATGTTTAGTTGATGAATTTATGTAGCTTATGTGTAGTTATCTTCTATTCATTGATTAGCATTATTCTGTCTTGATAATCTATAAACCGTGGGTCTCTACCAGCCGTTTGTTGTAGTCCTTAAAAAGCGATTTCTTTAAAGGCAAATATCTCCCTTTGCTTTGAACTTTGAGCGTCGTAACTTTGCAGATGTTGTTTATGCTCAAACAGCAACATTGCACATTAACTAAAGTTAGAAAAGTGAAATCATAATTAGGGGTGCACCGAAATTTCGGCCGCCGAAAATGTTCGGCTGAAAATGGCATTATCGGTTTCGGGTCGAAATAAAAAAAACTGCCGAAAACGTAAACCGAAAATGAATGTCACCCGCCCCTCCCATCCGTGCGCAAGCGCTTAAGCCGCTTGTCCACCAGCGTCCGATCAATTTTTGTTCCGACGCGACGCCTGTGACGTTTTCGCTGCTTTTCGCGCCGGGAAAAATGTACTTTAAATATGAAACCATAGCAACGCCCATACACAAATTCTCGCCGCCGAGTTTCCATTGGCTGCTGCCCCGCATTTTGACGCTCTCATTTGCATAAAGTATCCACCGAGATACTTTTTTGCAGCTCCGCTGTTGACCAAATCGACGCGACGCGACCCATCATGCTTTGCGGGGGCGTTTTTGCTGCCTGACGTAGTTCCATAGGAAATGAATGGGCTTTGGCGTCGCGTCAGAAATCGAGACGCTGGTGGACAAGCGGCTTTAAGCCGCTTGTCCACCAGCGTCCGATCAATTTTTGTACCGACGCGACGCCTGTGACGTTTTCGCTGCTTGGGGGCGGGATTTGTGGGCTGGACATTGTACGGACATCATGTACTTTAAATATGAAACCATAGCAACGCCCATACACAAATTCTCGCCGTTGAGTTTCCATTGGCTGCTGCCCCGCGTTTTGACACTCTCATTTGCATAAAGTATCCACCGAGGTACTTTTTGCAGCTCCGCTGTTGACCAAATCGACGCGACGCGACCCATCATGCTTTGCGGGGGCGTTTTTGCTGCCTGACGTAGTTCCATAGGAAATGAATGGGCTTTGGCGTCGCGTCAGAAATCGAGACGCTGGTGGACAAGCGGCTTGAGGTTTCACTCACGGTTGAGCTGTTATCACGCGTCTGCCTATCATAGATTAAGCATGTCAGAGGGCTGTCACTTATTGCACAATCGATCGGACCAACCAACACAAGTTTCGAAAACGAAAATAGGGAATCGATTTTTACGGCCTTCTCTCGGAGTGCGTCCAGCTCGTCACGATACGCCCGCAGCGAACGCGCGTCACACAGCAACTGCAGGTTCTGACACACACACACACACACACACACACACACACACACACACACACACACACACAGCCTATTTCTGCATAATATAGTGCATAATATGTAGCCTTCAGTAATGTTTTTCATTGATGTTATGGCAGTCCACATTGCTGACTTGTGCGCGTCTCAAGCGCACTCTTTACGTTCGTCCTAATGCCTGTTTAGTTGTCCGTGGATTTGACTATATTTGGCGTTGAAAACGGATCAACGCCAAATTCTCAAAAATAGAACAGGATTTTTTCACAAAAGTGACAGCCCTATACGAGAGGACACCAAAGTTGCAATATGTAACATTTGTTCTGCAAAAATCTCCAAAATTGTGGATTTTATTTTGCACAACTTTAAAAAAAAAAATTTATTTGATGGAACATAAAACTTGAAGAATAATATTATTTGGTATTATTATTTATATTTATTGTTAAAAATATTTTATGTTTTGTTATGTAACTGTTAATAAAAGTTTTATTATATTGTGATTTTTAATTTCAGATCCATTAAATTCAAGCAATTTATATTTATATATATACGTTTTTAAAAGAAGCCATTTTCGGCTTCAGTTTCGGTTTTCGGCCAAGTGCATCCTAAATTTTCGGTTTCAGCCCAGAATTTTCATTTCGGTGCATCACTAATCATAATCAACCACCCCTTTATTTTATTTTATTTTATTTTATTTTATTTTATTTTATTTTATTTTATTTTATTTTATTTTATTTTATTTTATTTTATTTTATTTTATTTTATTTTATTTTATTTTATTTTATTTTATTTTTTATATTCCCAAATTAGCATTCATGCCTGATGTCATTTGATCAAAGTACTGAGATCTGTTAGTCAAGAAGTAGAACAGCATGAAAATGAATGCTCGGGGCATTGTGGAAGTGATGTTGAAGCATTGTTTACAACAGACTCCAATTTTGCCACCATCAGGTTCTCTGCATTGAGACGGGCGGCAGTGCTGGCCACCTTGATCAGTTTATTCAAGTGTTTTCAATCCCCCGAACTGTTGTCGCTCACACAGCAGAGGAAAGCATGCTTAGGAAAGTACGCTGACCATCACAGTGTGGTCAAATAGGTCAAATTGAAAGTAAAGCCCTACTTGGAAGCTGTTTTCCAACTTTGTTGTTCCTAAAATAGCTGTTTCTGTTGAAGCCATGACCTAGCGGTCGGTGCACATACTTCAGTAAATTGAGCTGTGGTCCTCAAACTTGTTGTTTTAACCCAATCTTTTTCTGAAGAGGTTTTCAGATCAACAATTCTCCTGTGTGATGGGTGTATGCTATCCGCAACAGGACTCCTAACAGTGTGTTTCACAGTCCAACATGATCCACTCAGCTTGTTCAATGAGAAATGTTGTTATTAGTCTGGCCTCAGTCTTTTAGCACAAATTAAACTAGTCTATCTTCACTCTCGGGCCCCAGGCGGTGCATCAGTCAGACAAGGAGCTTCTGCATTTAAAACCATTACTGCCATGAACATGTAATAGAGTAAATGGATGATCATCCTGAAAGAACCTGGCAGTTTTTCAGCATGATGGCCTCTCGGCATTTGTCAAGGGAAGTGAACGTATTTTCAGCAGATGCTGTGGGGAAAAAAAAGTGTGAATTTATAAATGTAACACATTTTGAGAGAAATGTAGCAAGTCATCAGAAACAGAAGTGTGTATGCAGTGTATATTGTTAAATACATTTTCTTAAAATGCACCAAAAACCAGGTCTGGATAATTTTTTGTTGAACTAGTAGATGTTTTATCAGTATATGTAGTATCAATTATTATCGATATATTAAAATAATAAAATACAATATGATAAAGATTATAAATAATGACATTAAAACAATAGAAATATTTAGTTTGTTCCTCAATAACTTGTCATAATTATGGCAGAAATACTGGAAATAGCTTAGGCTTCAAATATTGAGCCTTCAAATATTGTGTCAGCCAACGGGGGCTCTTGAGTCAAAAAGGTTGAAAACCACTGACCTAAGGTGATAGAAATCAACTAAAAGTTGCCAGAGATTATACTAAAATCATTTTGATGACTTGTACCAGTGTAAAACATGGGCTCAGCTCTCTTACCATCTGTGCAAAACATATTTCTTATTCATGCCTTCATTGCAATGCTTTATGTTTTCCTGAAGCAGTTATAATACAGCATATTTAGATGTGGTGGTCTACCACCTCGACCTGAATACATGATGTTGGAGTTTGTGTGTGCAAAAGTTGCTCCCAAGAGGTTAATTGTGTAGCCTGGAGCTTTAATCACTTTTTTTTTTGTTGGTTTAGCAAGGAGTTAGTAAATGCATTATTACCCCGTGCTGCTTTGAGATTGTCCTTCTGTTGGAGTTGTAGCATTTGTTTAGCTGTCATTGAGACAAAGTAGCAGGTGTGATAATTGTTTTAAAGTGTCTGAGATATAAACCCATAAGAAAGCCTGCTGAGAACAGCTAACGAACAAAGCCATAGTCCATCTCCACATACTAATATATTAGTAAGCTTATTAATGTGCAGATTTACCTCGGGTGTCTTCAAGCTGAAGTGTCTTATTTCTTTATGAATATTTATAATAGTTTAATATGAGGAGATGACTTTTAGTAGGTTATTTTCCCTGAAAGTTAAAAAACTGTGACTTTTTTCGCCACGGAAAAATATTTAGTAGGTAATTGCGACTTTTTATCTCATAATTATACATCTCACAATTCTGAGAAAAATGTCATAGTTTATATATCAGAATTCAGATTTTTATTTTTATATTTATTTTTTATGTCGCAATTGCCTTTTTTTATATTTTTTTTATTCTTTTTTTATTTTTATTTTTCGTAGTGGAAACAAGCTTCCATTGCATTGATTATCTGGTTTGTGGATGGTAAAAAAAAAATCATTGTGTCCTTATCTTCATATAGAGATCCTGTTGCCTGTCTTTGTCATTAAAAGTTGGCAAATAGGCCAAACATAAAATAAAGGAACTTATTATTGCCAGCCATACCACACATCTCCTGGTGAGAAGCGTGCTAATAAATTGAGTGGATGTTATCGCAGTGGTCCGACTGTGGGGAGCGCTCCTCTCAGACTTACAGAGGCTTGTTGCTCTGTAGGACGCTCCCATCTGCTCCATATAGCTCTTCCTGGCCCTGCTGGTTCTCCTGCCACAGCCTGTGCCCATGAATAGTGCCCAGCATAGACACCTCAGTGCCAGCTTGCCTTGTGATGTAACATGGGATGTGTCCCCTGCCAGCTCGCCATTCACTTCCTCTTACAATCGGTTCACACATGGTGCGGTTTCATTGCTTGAGTCATTGAGTGACATTTAGACGCTCGGCCGCTGTGGGCCTGCGATCCCCTTGATGTGGCGTGATTTCAAGTGATTATTTATACACTCGCTCTTTGTATGGGTCACATAAGGAAGATTTTATTTCTGAAAAAGGGTGTTTGTTTTTAAGGTGGCAAGATGTGGGACGCAGCTCTGAGAAAGAATAGTGGCAAAAATGAGTCTGAAAATGACTAAACGCTTCTTCGTTTGCATGAGTCATCGTTTGATCTCTTGATTTATAGACCGATCATGATGGATGAAGCCAAATTAGAGCTTAATCATCAATCTTTGGGAATAATATCAATGCCACTGCCTAAACACCACTGTACTCTGTATCTCATGTAAATGGTGGGAAGACCTTAAAGGTCTTGAAAATAATGCTCTACACTATGGCCTACTAGCACTTTATTATGCTTTTCTATGTACTTGTCTATGATAGGGCAAATGTAAGTTTTCCATCAGTGGTTTTGTATGCTAGTTTTAAATGCCTTGTTCAAATCCTCTATTGTGAATTCTGTCATCTAAACAAACATTTAGCCATTTATGTTGGGTAAAGAAGTACAAGCAATAACGCATCACATTATGGAAGTAAAATGGATTGTGAATCTCCTTTGCAGATTTGAATTCTTTGTAGGCTTTTTTGTTTTTCAGTCTACGGTTTAATCAAGTATGGAAGGGCTCATTTTTACCGCAAAAACAAGAGTGAAGGTGAGTGAGAGTTTGAATTTAAATTGATTAAGACCGGAATGAATAAACCAAAACAAGGTCTTCATCATTATAGATGGAGGCTGGTCTCCTAACTAACAGGGTCACTTGTAGGGCCTGTTGATGCAGTGTGCATGCAGGACAACATTATGAACTAAGATGAATTATCAGAAGGGCATTGTCATTGTGTATCTGACTTTGGAAGTTTCCAGACTGAACAGAATAGAGAGGGACTTGCATGATAGATGTGCAGGCAGGCTGTTCCCAAACGATGAGGGATACAAGTCTCAAGACGATGCAACTCTAAAGGCTGGGAATCAGGCCAGACCACCCAATGGCCAATTGGGGCGCCTTATCCTTGGTGCATGGGGCTCTTGGTAGTCCCGGCGGCTACAGCCGGCTGACTTCACATCATCTAGACAGTCTTTGGGCAAGCTGGGGCTTTTCAGGCTCTGAGGAAGTCAGGTCAAGTTTGTATCATGCTGGCATCCCTCTCAAGGGTTCTCAGCTGAAAGCTTTGAGCTTAATGCAATGTTGCATAAAGATGGATGCTGCCAACAGAAATTAAGAGACTATAGCTCAGTTCCAAAAACCTGAGGTACCGTTTACTGCCTACATAGGCCGCATTGCAATAGAGATAGGCTAGAACCCGACCCCATAAGTGACTGATTTGGAACCGTCTACATATGCATCAACTCTGGAAACCAGCCTTGATTTCAAAAGAATTTAGCATTAGCATGTTGCTAAGCAAACAATTTGATACTCCCAATAAGCATTACAAATATCACAAATAGCCATCTTCACATGAATCGCACTGGAAACCCGGGCCAAAGACCTTAGATATACAAAGACGGTGCACAAGAATGGGAGAAAGTGCAATGCTGAATATTTCGGTATAAAAGCCAATCGCCTATTGGTAAAGTCATGATGTGTTTAGTGTTCTGAGACACACGCTTATGACTGCACATGCACATTGGCTGGTCTAGCCCTGTTTTTGTTTTGTTTTTTACATGATTTGAGCTTTTAGAAGGCACATTTCTGTGACAGTTGTTGTAAGATTTCATTGTTGATTTCAAATATTAAATGTATTGTAAGCATGGTGAACAGCTTTGTAATTTGATGTTTCCCCATTCAAAGAGATTGGAGCTGTACTTTGGAGCTGAACCGGGAGGCATTTCAAAGATGGCCGCTGAGTGAAATGTCTTGCCTGAAAGGGTCTTTGGTCCGACTCACCATTGAATTCGCTACTGAAAAACACAGCTAAAACCAGCCTAAGCTTGTTGGCTGGTCTTAGCTGGTTTAGAAGGCTGATTTTAAAGGGGTTTGGCCAATTCTTTAGATGGTCAGGTTGGGAGACCAGCTGACCAACCAGCTAAAAGCAACTGAAAACCAGCTTGACCACTAGCTACATCATACAAATAGCCTTATTCACATGAATCACACTGGAAACCCAACACACCATTGATTTCAATAGAATTTGAAGAGAACATGTTGCTAAGCTAACAATGTGATGCTCTAAAAGCATACCAATTGCATACAAGTATCCCTCCTCTTGTGAATTGCACTGGAAACCTGATTTAATTGCAAAAGAATTTGAAGTTAACATTTTCCTAAGCTAACAAGGGGATATTCTGCAAAATAATATTCCTAAAATGCCTTAAAATGCTGCCTAGGTAGGCATCTCACTAGGTTTTGGACAATAGTTTATGTCAGATGTAATTTATGAGCTCAGTATATTATAGTCAGTTTATAAATAATGAATGCTTCTTTTTTTTTTTTTTTCATATTTAGAGATGGTGTTCATTTTCTTTCTCCTCAGCCTCTACATTCTCCAATCACACGCTTCCGTGAGCATATACCTGTTTTCTGCCAGCGTGACCCCACCCACACACTTCCCCAACCACACACCAAGCTCCCAAACTCCCATGTGCTTCTATTTTTGTGGGGCTTTACCATTCAAGACAGTTTCCTTCCGGAACTCAGCCAGCAAGGGTCGGTCCTTTTTAAGCAGAAGTTTACTTTAACTTCGGTTGTTTATTTTATGTCTTAAACACCTGTGGAATCTGTAATGGGCACATTTTAAGTACTGTGTCCCTCTCGTCTTGGCTGTGTTGACTTTGAATTCACACTTAAAATGTGGAGAAAACCTTTTTCCGAGCCCTCAGGACTGTTACACCACAGTGTCTTTGATCTTCGCTCAAGGAGAGATGACTGAGCTAGCATCTCAGCGGAATCCCGACAAAGACGGTCCTTTTGACTGTTTCTCAAATGAGTTCTAGACAGCGATGGAAAGAGACATAAAGGGAGGAAGGCATTCCCCAGAAACGGCCTTCTAAATTCAGCCTCGAGAGACTCAGAGTGGATTAATGTAGTGTGTCAACACTTTGTTGCAAGCTCAGGGATTTCAGTTCAGTTCAGCCTGTTGCTTCAGTGTGAAACCTATTGTTTCCATTGGTGATTGTTAATATTAGGTGATTAAGTCACTATTATGAATGCACCAATCATGATTCTTCATGGCCGATTCCAATTGCAGATTTTTTTTACAACAAAGTGGGCCAGTTACGTTACCGGTTGCCAATGTTTTTTCTTTGTTTGATCAAATTTGATGTTTATTTGCTCTATTACAGACCAAACTGGCCGTAAACACACAAAAAAAATATCTGTAGCCATTTTGAAATTAGAGGCAACCACTGCATTTTAATTATGATCCAAACAAAGATGCTACACACATGCAACATGAGCAGTTGTATTTGATTGATTGATTTAAAGCAAAAATTAAATGGTTTGACTTTAGCTTTGTGAAATTATGCTACATAAAACATACCTGCACAAAACAAAAACAGCAGACGGAATGAAAATGCAAATTTACTCTCTGACAGTAGATGGCGCTTATGGAACAGCAGCGATATGGCGTTTCCTTGGCTACCGTTGTACACAAAGCAGCACTGCCCTTATAAACACTGCTTTAATAGAGTTCAACAGTTCCCGCCCCCTTTTTAAGCAGCGCTGGTATTATTTAAGTGTTTTTTCCATTCATTTAATTATTTGTTAAAAAGTTATTAGCCGTGAACCAAGCCAATCAGTGAATCATAATATTACAAGCTTTGGTTTGAAGCAAAACAATTGCACAAAATGACATTTTATATATATATATATATATATATATATATATATATATATATATATATATATATATATATATAAGATTAAACAATGCAGGCTGACGGCTTCAACAGAAGCAAATACCATGGATTAACAACCTTGTAGCTCACAGTAGGCCTGTCTTTGAAGGTTTGAAAGATATCGTTCAAAATCAATTTCCCTATGGAGAAATGGTTTTTACTTCCGGAACCCGACTGTTGAACTCTATAGGTATTATACGGAGGTAAGAGGAAAAGAAAATGCCATCAAAACTTTTTTGGAAGACAGTCAGTTCCCTTCAGAGAGACATTCATATAAACTCCCACCCACCCCTTATTCAATATTTATATTTTTCTTCCAATATTTTGAGCATCACAAACAGTGAGCTTGTGTTTGTGCGCTCCTCTCCTCTTTGCTTCCGTCTTCGTCGTGTCCCATCCCTGGCCTGTGTTGACGTCCTGTTTACCAACTTTGTAATATTTCTACACAAATGACATTTTGGGAAATGATTGCAATGCAAGTCCTAAAAAAAATATATCTGCCAAAATAAACAGACTTTTGGAGCGGAAACCGTCCGGTTCCGATTGATGACTGGTTGACCAATGCATCTCTAGACACCATGAAATCAAAATTGACAATGTTTGCTTTTATAGAATATTGCAGTATTTATTGTAAATGATTTATCAGTGCACTTTTTTTTTTTTTTTCATGCACTTCATAATCTTTAATCAAAATAACGTCCCCTCTCATCTTGCAGTGACATCTCTTCTCTGATGACGTGTTTACTGGTGTAAGGGCGGGGCAACCTGTCACTCACATGAGATTGACCAATAGTGAACCACTGTCATCTAACCATACAATCCATTCCCCATAGACAAAATCAAGTCGCGCCCCTACATTTATTCTTGCTCCAGAAGCCATTTCACTCAGATATACGTCACAATAGGGAAGAAAAGACTGTCGCAACTTCCGTTTCATGCCGACTTGAAAAAGAAACACAAAACACGTTGTCACCTTGACTTACCATGCAAGACCAACTCTAAAAAGAATCCCAACCACCAAGAAAAGGACAAAGTCAAGCTACAAGTGTAAAGTGTCTAGTAAGCGGACTAGTGCATTCAGAGCTGTCGCAGCCGTCATTTTTACCATTATTTTATCAGATGTGACAGTTCATAATGCAGAGCGCACAAACAGAATGCATCTGGGGAAGTGACGGGCTCAGAAGACTAGGTGGTTGGTTGAGGACGACACACACACACACACACACATAGGGCTCAGATGAATGGAGCGTGCAGGCTGAGATGGTCCGGAGGAGACGGCAGCTGCCACACATTTCCTGGCTGCTCATAAAAGTTTACCTTGTTTGCGCTTTTGCTGGCACCTACTCAAGGCTCTGACAGCCGTGGTGGCACGCTGGTCCTGAAATGCACTTTTTATTGCATTTATATCCCTGTCAGAGCTGCTTTAGGAGTGAGTGTGTATGTTATAAGTTTTCACAGTATTACAAAAGCAAAATGAAACTCTTTCTAAAGTATGGCTTCATCGTGCTCTTAAAGGGTTAGTTCACCCCAAAAAATGTTATTCTGTCATTAATCACTCACCCTAATGTCGTTCCAAAACCAGTAAGACTTTTGTTCATCTTCGGAAACACAAATTAAGATCTTTTTAATGAAATCTGAGAGCTTGCATACGAAAGAAGACGAGGCGTCAGTGCCTTGTAGTGTTGTCGTCTTGTCGTGGAGATGCTGTTTGTTTGGATGCAAAAGCAAAACCCCTTTGTTTGGCCATCCAAAAACGGATGAAATTAGGAATCAGAGGTTAAGATTTATTTATAACGCTGTTTCTGTGCATTAAAACCCAAAAGTTAGCTTGTGTAAAGCAACAGCTTTCTGGGAGAGAACAACTTCGGCTATACACACCCAAATTAGTTATAAATACTCACTACACTATTTTTTTAACTGTTTTATACTGCCACTTCAGGACATAACTTTGTTACAGGGAAGAAGAAGACAAATTAAACTCTTATAATATTGTATATGAAAGGTAAGAGTTAAAAAAATAATAATTTCACTGCAAAACATTCTACTCAAGTCATGCTTGCAAAATTGTTTCCGATATATCAGCTTGATCATCTGCATTTTCCGAAGCCGATGCTCGAACTGATATATGACGACATTATTAACTGTGTGTTTACAATTGCTTTAGAAGCCTTGGAAGCTAAAGCTTATGATTATGGTAAGGATTGCATTTCCGAAACATGTTTGAGCTGTTTAGCCAATCACAAGGCACTGGGTCAGCTGGCCAATCAGAGATGGAGGGGCTTTGTAGAAATCAGAGTGCTTCAAGCTGGGAAAAGAGGTGCTGCAATAATGGACAGTATGTCAAAAATAATAGCCATATGTACATAGACCAAGAATTGAAAAAGAGAGCTGAACAGACTTCACTTTTCCCAATGTATGTTATCTAAATTCTTTCCAGAGATATCATCTTTGCGTCCAAAATGTTCAGAAAACACTTAGCCACCAACTCTTCACATGTCACAAGCTCAACACCTTCTGGAACTTGTTGTTTGGTCGTCTTTCTGAGGTATATAACAGAACTATAAAGCCGGATCCTATCCTGAAGCGGGGCTGGACAAATATGAAGCACAAGCTATTTCCCTCAGCATGTTACTTGCAAAACATCTGATTTTACAACACTGGAAGTCTGAGGCTGTTTCAACGTTTGACATGTGGATCATGGAGTTGGGAAAGATTTTGCATTTGGAAAGAAAAGAGCATGTTTTTTGGAGCATATGGGGGTCATTTACTAATTTGATGGGCAAATCTGCGGATTGTGTTGGTGCGTCATAGTTGCTGTAATATTTTCACTCAGATCTCATCTTTTGTTGTTCTCATTGTTTGTTTGTTTTGTTGTCCCTGTTATGTTAGTGTGTAACCACCAGATGCAAGGAATGGTTGTATTTAAAAACTGGGAATTGGGAAAACTGAAAAAACTCAAGAAAGAACTTGCCCGCTGTGAATACCCCTTTAGTATGTTTTCTAACTTTTTTCCGGTGTTGAAAATCAAAATGAGTGGGAGAAATGACCAGCATAGAATTTCCAAACAACCCGATGAAAGAAAGAAGGACACAAAGTAATGAGGGAACGGGAAGTGGGACACTCTCTTGCGGGGGCGGTGGAGTTGGCTGAGGTGAGAGGGACACCAGTTAGTGCGTGGGTTTGCATGGCACTGTCCCGTATTGCCTTGGGAACAGCGTGTCAGCCAAGATGCGTGATTCCTATGGCTGGCCTGGCCTGAGGGCTGCCCTGTCTCTGGTCCCAGCACGGCCCCGTACAGGCGCCCGTTGAGCTCTATGGCCCTGTTCCTGTCACAGGGCATGGCTCCACTGTGGGCGTGTGTAACCGCAGAGCTGATGAAGCATACGGTGGGGGCCGGAAGGTGTGTGTCACACCCCCCCTCGCCCATTTAACCCCTCCACTGAATCACTATCTGAGGTGTGAAAGCCATGACCGGGTCTGGACACGCCAACGGTCAGAAGCCTTGCAGAGAGAAACGCCTTCACAAGAGCTGTATGATAAAGACTCTTAAATGCTGACACCAACGATATTCATTTTTTAAATATTTTACATTACAATTTGAGTGATGGGTTTTCAGAGCCATTGCTGTGTGGTGTTTTTAAATGTGCTTTATGAATATTGTATAACCTTATGTAGCTCCGCCCCTTTTCAGCGCTGCGCTCGTTTTCTTTTGACTTCCGGTCTGTATTTTCACAGCGATCTTGCGTATTTATGAATGAACGGCTCGTTTTAATATGTTCCCGGTCGACTGACATTTGTTAAGACATCTGCTTTAAACATTACAATCCTCATGATAACTTTTGTCAACTTTACATTAAGTAAATCCACTTCAAAAGCTAATTACTTCTGGACAGCAATGCCATAGAGATATACAGAGCGACCGCAAAAACGGAAGTTCAAAGACAATGTACTAAAGATGGCGGTGCCCTCGTTTCTCTGGTGCATAAGGTCTATTGTATTGTATTGTATTTTTTCCTGAGGTTTCTTGAGTGTTTTTAGCACATTCCTATTTAGTAGTTGCTAGGATGTTGTATGATCTTCTTTCTTCTTTTAATTTTCTGCCAGCCAAAAATCATTAATCTGAACAGTTTGATTAATAATTACTCTTGTCACTTCCTCCTCCTGGCTACGTACGGTTTTTTAGGACACTCTTAAAAAATAATGATTCTTTATTGATTCTTAATGATTCTTTATTGCTTTTTCGCTGCAGTTACATATAAAAACCATTTCTGGTTCCCAAAGAACCTTTCAGTCATCAGTTATTACAATAACTATTTGTTTCTTAGTCTAACAAACATTTTAATAATCTAAAGAACTTTTTTATTTATTTTTTTGTATAAAGAACCTTTTGTGCGGTGGAAAGTTTTAATGGATGTAAAAAGTTTTTCATGGAACCATAGATGTCAATACTGAACCTTTATTTTTAAGTGAAGTGTAAAGCATGACATCCAGTCCTTTCAGTAAATTTGCTTGAGGGCGAAAGATTTCCACATTTCCAATTATCTTTTTTTTTTTTTTTTTTTGCAAAATTTTGCCAAAATTATGCTAATGTTACAGCACCTAAAGAAATGAATTTAAGAAAGAAAAAAAAATGCCATCATACAGTGTGTAATGGAAGCTTGTTTCTACCTCTGTATAAACAATAAAGCTGCTAATTGTAAAATACAGTTTTAAAAACGTTGCATTGTGACACTGTCAAAGTTATGAGAAATAAATTCATAACTACGAGAAGTCACGATATATACAGTCATATTGGGAGATATACATTTGCAGTTGTGAGAAATAAAGTTTGTTTCTCTGATTAATTCCCCATATTCGCAAGAAATAAACTCTTGTGACAATTAAAGTCACAAAATACTATGTGAATGGAATGTGCTTCCATAGTCTTGATATCCTTTAAT
This sequence comes from Leuciscus idus, assembly GCA_021554675.1. NCBI lineage: Eukaryota > Metazoa > Chordata > Actinopteri > Cypriniformes > Leuciscidae > Leuciscus > Leuciscus idus. Next base: position 30,927,344 of record CM038642.1, read on the forward strand.
GCATTTCAACAGATTTTACACTGAATAAATGGCAAGGAAAGAAAGGATTTTAGCTGCTCTCTTTCTTTTGATAGTGTCAGTTCATCACTCCTTCTCAAATTGTCATTTGTGATTCATAAGTGCTGTCCTACAAACCACACGGAAGACGCTGATGGACGCTGAAGTTTCCTCTGTCGTCTCAAGTTGCTGCTTGCGTTTGTGGTCACTGATGTTGTTTTGCTCACACTTAAGTTTCAAGTTCTTGACATCAAATTGATGAGTCATGTTCCCTGATAGTGTTTTATGGAGCTGCCGCTCTCATTTCTTCTTCAGTGTCTGTTCTTCTGATGTTGATCATTAGATCCAGTTTCATGTTCAATCATGGATGCAGTTATTAGAGAGAGACTTGAAGGACCTTATGCCATCAAACTTATTCTCTTATAAACTCAAACAACTTATGAGACGTTCTTAAAATGAGGATTTAGATCTGTCTAAATTATCCATATACAGCAATCTGAACATGAACCGAGAAGTAGCATACTGATGTAGTGATTACAGCACTGCGGTGCCAATTACACGTGAACACTGTGTCCTTGTCACACTCTTGTCTGCTGATAACCTTCACACTGCTGTGGTTTCTATCTATAGGCAGAGCCTGCCATTAGACAGGATACATGGTGTGAACATTAGCATCAGTGGGTCATAATGATGATTTGGAGGTTTTGTCCTTGAGGAGTGGAGCAAAGTTCGTTATTGTGGGAAGAGGGAGGCGGGAATCGGCGAACAGTCAACAGATTTTAATATCTAAAATAAAACAAATACAAAACGAAAGTTAAAGACACATCAAATAAAACATAAACATCACATAAGATCCAGGCCTGGCCTCTCTCGATCTCCACTGTCGTCGCTCCTCCTTTATGCTTCCGCTCCTCCGTGAGGAGACCGGTGCGTCTCACAGGAGTCGCTCATTAGTAATCACGCACTCGTCCTGTTCGCCACAAGGAGGTTTTAAACTGCTCTCCATTGGTGACTGTTCCAATGCCTTTGCACATATACTTTTAGGACACTTAGGTTGCTTTCACACTAGCACTTTTGGTTCGCACCCGGGTTCGATCGACGTTAGGGCTGCACGATATATCATTTAAGCATCGATATCAAGACGTGTGTGTTCACGATAGTCACATCGCAAGATGTACGATGTTAAGCATAGGGATCTTAGTTGATCCATGAGCCGTACGGACCAGGCCACACGGTTCGGAACATTTATTAATTGCACAGTTTAACCATCGTAGACTGAAAGTGTATCATTTGCACGTGTTTTATGTCCTGTCAGTTTAAACATTCAAGCGATTTTTTACCATTCAAGTGCAAGAAGATGTGAGAGAGGAGGCAGAGCCGAACACACGAACACTGAAGTCAGTTCTGTTTCACGTCTATTTGTGCTTGAACGGACACATTCACTCACAGTTGTCAACATGCCCATTGCGGCGAGTATCCTCATAAACACCGTCGCTTACAAACATATGTAAACAAACATATGTGTATCAGTATATTGGATCTGTGCATTCGGCCTAAAATGTACAGCAGCCTATAAACCTGCTGCTGTCTGTCATTAATGTTGATCAAACAACAAAATACAAAGAGAAAATCACTTCTGTTGCTTTAACAAAGATTTATTATATTTAATTTTTACAGACAATGTAATTTTACATTTGATTATTCAATTTCTTTACCTGAATACTGTTAGACATACCTGAGAATACATAAACATAAAGCACTGTTTATTTCATTTGTATCTTTGTTCTCCTGTATTTATCTATGCTTGTAGTTTGTTTATTATTTTCTATACAAAATCACCCCAATCATTCTAAAATTATTAATTCATTGCAAGCTATTCAAGTCATCTGGTGAAATTGTTTTCATATCGCAATATATATCGCAGAAAAATAAAATGTCGCAATGTCAGTTTTTCCCCAATATCTGTGGTCTGGTGTACGGTGTGAACTCCGGTACGGTTCGCTGCCGATATGAATGCAGTCGTACTAAATTACGGAAGTGAACCACTATTGATGACATGTGATTTGTTAAAACTGTGTGTTTGTGTGTGTCTCACTCACTTGTCTTGACAAGTGTGACTGACGCACAGAAAGCAGAGAGAATCTATATCTGCCTTCAGCAGAGATGGACTCCCACATTCTTTAGATGATTTGCAGTACGTTTTCGGCAGATAGATGCAAGTGTCTTTATGTGCTGATGCTTTGGGGAGGAAAAGTGTCTCTATCCATTTTGGCAGCTTCTCCTTCATATCTGCAGCTTGATGACACAAGCGCACCACGGTTTTAATGATAGCTGGGACCCAGATAATGTAATGTGAACTGAGACCAGCAGGGGAGGGGGAGCAATTGAACAAAGTGTGAAAGCCCCTAAAACTATTGGATCTGCCTCAGGTTTTAACCTCTTGCCTATCTAGAAGAAGAGCTGGACCTGAAGACATCATAAAGCAAATTATCATTAAAACATTAGTGTATTATTTGCATATAAAATATTAAAGTAACAATGAAATGAAATTCATCTATTACGTATATATGCGTTTTATAGATCTTGATGTGAAGGATTCATCCATATCTTTTCTTTTTTTTGACCTCATAATGTTTAATCAAAATGTCATAAATCAATCTTCCAATGAGAACAGAATACTCTCATATGAAGGACATATCATAAAATCTGCCTAAACCCTCCAAAATCAACTGCTTGTTTGAGAGCGACGGCCACATCTCAAAATCCAGTCAACAAACGATGGATTCAACCAGGTTTTTTTTTTTTTTTTTTTTGATAATCTGTTAAACATGGATTTACGTCACAATACAAAAGAAAAGATCAGTCTCTACTTACGTTTGATCATGACTTTTAAGCAATGTCTATAGGGCACAATACAAGTGGTGTTACATCAACTTTCTTAAAGTAACGAGTAATGGGTAATGCATTACTTTTTAAGTTGTACTTCTTTATGTCTGAAAGTTATGTTTTTTTGTGTGTGTTTTTTTTATTAGCAACTTCCATTTCTTTTTAATTGATTTTCTTGCAAATACAATTAAAATCCTTCCCCTTCCCCATAACATTGTTATAGCTTCAGCAGTTCTTTATTATTTGGTTTTATTCTGTTGTATGTTATTTTTTTAATTGTTTTTGTCAGGTTAATTGCTTTAAAAATGCCTTCAGAAACATGAGCAACTGTCTTTGAAATGAGTGGGAATGCAAACAGCCTTCTTCAGATATGTTGGAGCTCTCTGAATCAGCGTGACACCTTGTCTAAACTGAGAACGAGCAGAGTAATGAAATTGCTCCCATAATAATTAACAAAGCCATCTAGAATGCAAGTGGCGTTTTGTCTACAGCAAAATACACCACTTCAGGATTAAGCCCTAGTGCTTCTGTTCTGAAAAAGAGATGGTGAGGAAATGCATTACTTTTCCCAAGTGTTTAAATGTGTTTAGTTACTTTTTTATGAGTAACAGTTGTAGCATGTTGCTTTTATATTACGGTGCTGTTGAATGCTTGAATCTGATTGGCTGACTAATATTCTAAGTTGTGCAATTATCTTCAGGGAAATGCACGGCTAAAGTAGTTCCAGGCAGATCTTGACCGCATTACAGTTCAATATCACTTCGCCAAATGATTTCAGTTATTTTAAAGGTCCTTGCTTACAACAGCATAAGAACCAGAACTCACAAACTGACCAAGAAAATATATTTATTAAACAATTGGATAAAAACAACGAATAATTTCCACACACACTCGCACAGAAACTTGTTGTCAGCGCTGCTCTGACGATTTTATCAGTAAAATAGTTTAGCATCTTAAAAGCTACACAAAATTTCTCAGTAGTGAGGTTTCTCAAACGTTTTGCTGTTAGATGCACACTGTTGAGACACACAGACTCAGGTAATTCACACACGCTTAATATCTCTCTCTTTTAAATCAGTGGCTCAAGCCTCTGTTACGACGTTTCGGAATTAGCAACGGAGATTTGGGATTAGATGCGTAAGAAATAAGTCCTACACACAAGAGCGTTTAAGGACAAAAACCTTACAAATGTCTTGAAAAACATCATCTGAACAATGTTCGGAATATAAGTATATAAATAAGCGGAATAATCCGCTTTGCGTCGTGACCGCTTTCCCTCGGGTGTGCATTATTTTCTAATAACTCACCGGTCTGCCATCAATTATTCCTTACTTAAACTTAACCTTCCCCAACACTGCATTCCCAAGAGCCGGAGCGTAATGCTAGATCTCAGAGAGCAGTAAACAGATGCAGGAGATGCCTTCTGGCATCATTTCTCTCGGTTAGACCTGTTGTATTCTCGCTCACATTAGTAATTCTGTTTGCTGCCCATTGGACCTTTCTGTGATGCCAACTCATTTGAGGGTGACCTGGCTCTCCATGGATCCACTGGTGCCCACAGCGACTGAACACACTCAGGCGTATGGCACAAAGTCCACGCCAACATGGCTCTCTAGAAATAGCATGGGGACAGGGAGCAGGAGGGAAAATAAATGTCAGGCCATCTTCTTTTCAATGCCTCTGGAATCATAATCCAGTGGAGTGAACGAGTGTCACGTGTGGATGCATGAGACCCGCACAGAACCAATAGGTTGCCCTATATTTTCATTATTTAGCACTTTTTATTATCTATATAGTAATGTTTTAGGGATGCACGATATATTGGCCATCGGCCGATTTATGTTCATTTTTAATATTATCATTATCAGTCCGATAAGAAGATTTGGCCGATATTTTAAAACCAATAAATAATGGATTATTTCCTTCAGCGGAGACAATTCAGATGCGCACTGGTCAACATGATGGTTTTGAATTGTTTGAAATATGATTTAGAATTTTTTATTTTTTTGGCAAGGAAAGTAGGCCATAGATGTGTAAAATTAATAATAAAAAAAACATACACTTATTCAAACTAGGCTACTTGTTTTTGTAATCAGGCTCTCAAAAATTATATAACATTTTGGATTTAGATTTATTGGCCAATATATCGGTTATCGGCTCGCTTTGAAATATAAAGAATTATCAGTTATCGATGTCGGCCAAAACTTTCATATCGATGCATCGCTATCAATTTTATCTAAGTGTCTAAGATTTGGATGCAAGTTATAGGATGTTGCTTACTGGTCAAAATTGCCGAAACACAATCCTCTGTTTTTTTCCCCAAAATGTTAAAGGGTAACTCTCGCCAAAATGCAACCTAGGGTCTTTTTGTAAATCTACCCGAGGCTAAATTAATTAGTTGTTTTCTCGTTAGTGAAAATCAATATTGACCTTGTATTTGAAAAAGGATCCTCATATAAGAAACAATACTAAAATTCAGAGTCGACTATTTTTGACTGTCAAAATGCCGGCGGCCGGAAACAACAACAGCAACAGTGAGTTGTTCAAAATCTTTATTTTTAGTAAACTCTGTGTACACAAACAACGTTCTCAATGCTGGAGTTCATGTGTAGAGCCCCTGGTGATACTTCCAGCACAGTTTCATGTTGTGTCGGGCCTTCTTAGTGTTTTAAAAATAGTGATTTTTGATGCAATCATAAAAGTGCCCCAATCACTCCCATTCACAAGGCATTTTAACCTAAAACGAAAATACGGTCAAACTTAAAAGTGGCGTTTCCATTCTAATTATGCTTTCAAATGAAAGTTTGCCTCGGGTAGATTAACAAAAAGAGCCTAGGTTGCAATTGGCGAGAGTTACCCTTTAATCTTGTGTTCCCAAATTCATTATCACATCCAGGTTTTTATTTTATTTTCCTTTTTTTTCTACTGTTTGTGAGAAGCCTAAAACCCCAAGCTATTTTACTGCCATTAATAAAGGACCCCTATGTTATGTTGCACAATTGCACCTTAAACTTTGCATATTGAATTGTAATGAGTACAATATATCACAATTAAGACGCCAAGCAGCGTCGCCATCTGTCTATACTGCACATTGAGCAGAGAATTTATGAACATGGACACGGTAAATGACAAGGGTTATCATACAGAAAGCCTGATTCTATAGTTCCCTCTGAAATATGTCATCAGAAGAGTTTCAGCCATGGTGGATTAAGATTTATGACACTGCAGTGTCTCTGCGTTACGAAACGTATCCAAAAGTAGGAGCGCATATGGTGTTTCAACTACTGAACGCGGCGGCGTCGCACACTAAAACCGGCGCGTCTTACAGCAGTAAATGGTGTTTAGGTGTGTTTGCTGCAGTGCTCTCTCTCTCTCTCTCTCTCTCTCTCTCTCTCTCTCTCTCTCTCTCTCGTTCTCTCTCTCTCGTTCTCCACTAATTACAGATCGCTTGCCATCCACACTATTCCCGAAGCAGGTGACACTGACTGACGCCTGCAGGAGTGTGTGTGCGTGCCAGGTCATGTGTGAGTGTGTTTGGCAGAGTCTCTGATGGTGCTTGGAGTGGTGTCTTAACGCTGTTCCTCCATCTGAAGGCGAGAGTCCCGTGAATTATGGCTCCAGAGAGGCCTTGCTGTGGCCCGACTCACTCAGTACACAGCCACAGGAAAAGGCTAATCCACATCATCATAGAAACTCTCTCTCTCTGATACGCTATCCTCGTTTGCTGTTCCTTTTTTCTGAGTTCTGTCCGTTGAGGAGGTGATGTTTATCGTTTGAAGAGCGTCCATGGAGTTCTTGAAGGGATGACGGGATATGTTTTATAGTGAACGCGTCTGTAATTCCATCTGAGAGAATGTTGTTTGAAACTTTTTAAGGAATAATCCACCCAAATATGAAAATTAGTGTTCACTGTTAAATAGGGGTGTAACAATATATCGTGTCACAATATATCGCAATACAAAAATGCAATAATATGTATCGTAGATACTGATGATATATATTGTGTATAGTTCACCCAAAATGAAAATGACGTTTACAGAGTTTTAGTGTCATTACTATATTAAACTACTATATATAATGTTGAATATAGTGTATAATAATTAAATGGGGGAATATTTGATAATGCCAAATGTCTTATGCTACCAGTAAAAAGTGGCTTACATTATTTTAAATAAATCTAGTCAGTGAAAGAGTTCAAGCATATTCGTCTAAAATAATACTGTATTTTCAGCTTCAGAATCATCAATATTTTTATTCTGGTGTCACTATTGGGTTTCCAGCACCAAGTCCAAGCCTATTCATTTACACCCCCAATGTAACACCAAATTTAGCATTTTAATTAACAGTAAATTTTTTGTTAACCTTTTATCATATGTCTTGGAGTATCTCAATAATATCGTATCGTGAGTTCAGTATATGGTGATATGCCAACAGGGTGATTTATGATATCTTACCAAGTGCATTATGTTTGATTTGAGATTTCTTCAGAGGTCCTTAAAGAGGGAAGTTAAATAAATTCTTTAGATCCTTAAATTGAGTTCTATCCCACAATTTGACAATGCAGTCTCAGTTTGATCCAGATCCAGATCAATATCACGATGTACATACTAGTTGCTGACACCCGATCAAGTCCTTTGAGTGGCAATGGGGTCATTCACGACGGTCTCGCAACTGATGACCCTTTCAAAACTGATGACCCTTTCAAACTGGACTGGTGGAGGTGCAGGACACATACTGGAAAGAATCCCATGACTGTCTTTATAGGTTACAGGTGTGAAAACAAACAATTAAAGGGATGGTTCGGAGTAAAATCAACCTAGGGTCCTTTGCACCATGACCTCGAGCCAAACCTTTTTCCTTGGTTGAACATTATTAAAGTTAGAGCTTATTTAGAGATATCAGCCGGATGGGTTAGTGCAGGCGCTAATGGATCCAAGGCTGTATCTCGTAAATTACCCCACTAATAATGCCCAGAATAGCAGGACTTTTACATGCTTTTCCCTAATCACGGAAGTGACCTCGACGTCCAGGTTAGCAGTAGCATTAGCCATCAGGCAAGTGTTATTTAAATAAACTTCTGATGTACTTACAAACTTTCCAATGCCTCGTTTTATGAGTACAGAACCTATTTGTACTACTGTAGAAGTTTGGTACCATTCTGGGCATTATTAGTGGGGTAATTTACCAGATACAGCCTTGGATCCATTAGCGCCTCCACTAAACCATCCGGCTGATATCTCTAAATAAACTCTAACTTTAATAATGTTCAACCAAGAGAAAAAAGGCTTCTGGGGGGTGTTTGGCTCGAGGTCATGGTGCACAGGACCCTAGGTTGATTTTACACCGAACCATCCCTTTAATGTTTTGCAAGTATTAAATCTATGTTTTATTGCTTTATAGTTAATGTATTGCACTCACGTTCATTGAGATCCACTAGTTCGGAGTAGGGTGTAGGAATGACGACTTCACAGTAAAGTGCACCCGTTGTTTGTCACTAAATTGATTTAATGACCTGTGTCATCAAGTTTATTTAAAGTCTGCTTGAAGAAGTTGGCTGTTTACATGGATAGTTTAACACACAGAACGTAGTCTTGCACTCTGTCTATTATTTTTTTGATTGATGGCCTATTTACACATGCGTCAGACGGATGTCTTTGGTAGATGCGTCATGGTTCGCTGCATCGTGTGTCACGACTGTTTTTAAGACACTGTGTCAAAGTTAAACTTTTGTTATGCAACACAACAATGTGGGTTTTGAAACACAGAATCTGTGCAGGACAAATATCTTGAACATATTGAGTGTTTGTTGTAACATGTCTTTTTTAACAGTGGAGAAGTTGTTTGTTTTGTGTTTTGATTTTGTTTTGTTAGGCATAAAAGAGTTATAATGTTGGACGAGTGTTTTGTTTCATTTTGTTTGGTATAAACGTTATACTAGGAAGAATGTTTTTTGTTTTGTTTTTTTGTTTGTTTGGTATAACATAGTTATAATAGTGGATGAGTGTTTTGTTTTGTATAAAAGAGTTATAATGGTGGAGGCGAGTGATTTGATTTCTTTTTAAAAGAGTTATGGTGGATGAGTGTTTTGGTTTGTTTTGCTTTCTCTTTTGTTTGGTATAACAGAGTTATGATGGTGGAGGAGAGTGTTTTGGTTTTGTTTTGTATAAAACAGCTTAGAAAGAAATGTCTCTGTGCCCGGGAAATTTCTGGTGAGTAAAGGCAAGCTTAAGCGCTAAAAACACATCTTGAGGAGCATTCTGCGTGTAGTAGTTTCATTCTGTTGAGCTCTGTCTCGCTGTTTTTGTCTCTACACTCTTTAACGGCTTGTTTGGCAGCAGAACAGTGACATCATCTGAGCAGTGCTGGTTTTATTTCATTCAGTCGATTGAACTACAGCAAAACGTTCAGAAATCAGTTCATTAGGGATTCGGCAACATTTCAACCACCAAAAACGTTTCTACTTTTCATTTTTAAACATTTGTTATCACAAGAGCGGTTTAAGTAATTTTGCTATTCATTTACATTCGTTCATCTTCGAAACACAAATTAAGACATTTTTAATGAAATCTTAAGATTTCTGTCCCTCCGTTAACAGCTACGCAACTACTGTAGCACTTGATCGCTCCAAAAAGTTCATAAAGAGATCGTAATACTAATCCATATGAATTGAGCGGTCTAGTCCAAATTTTCTGAAGAGACTCGATAGCTTTATATGATGAACAGATTGAATTTAGCCTTTTATTCACATATAAACATTCATCAACTCACACATAAACAGAAGCTCAAGTATGAGAACCAATGAGGTTAATTCTCGTGTTACGCATCACGTTTGAGCTTAAGCAAGAACCAATGAGGTTCATTCTCATGTTACGCATCACGTTTGAGCTTCAGCAAGAGCCAATGAGGTTCATTCTCGTGTTACGCATCACGTTTGAGCTTCAGCAAGTGCCAATGAGGTTCATTCTCGTGTTACGCATCACGTTTGAGCTTCAGCAAGAGCCAATGAGGTTCATTCTCGTGTTACGCATCACGTTTGAGCTTCAGCAAGAGCCAATGAGGTTCATTCTTGTGTTACGCATCACGTTTGAGCTTCAGCAAGAGCCAATGAGGTTCATTCTCGTGTTACGCATCACGTTTGAGCTTAAGCAAGAACCAATGAGGTTCAGTCTCGTGTTACACATCACGTTTGAGCTTCAGCAAGAGCCAATGAGGTTCATTCTCGTGTTACGCATCACGTTTGAGCTTAAGCAAGAACCAATGAGGTTCAGTCTCGTGTTACACATCACGTTTGAGCTTCAGCAAGAGCCAATGAGGTTCATTCTCGTGTTACGCATCACGTTTGAGCTTCAGCAAGAACCAATGAGGTTCTTTCTCACGCGTCAAGCAGGTTCGGTTGAGCTTCTGTTTATGTTCGCTGATCAATGTTTAAAAAGTGAATAAAAGCCTAAATTAAGTCTGAAAAATGCCATTTTACCTTTTAATTTTCTTCCCAGTATGTTTTGGCCAAATTTTACATTTCGGTGCATTTTGTACACACATATTTCATATTTCACACTCATCAAACTGGAGTATGACAAGGTTCTGCATTTCTCGACTTTGCAGCGAAGTTGAAACTTTTGAGCAAAGTCTTTCAGATGAGGGTAAATATTGTATATCTTGCTGCATGCATGCTGAGTTGTTGCAGGTGTATGAATGACCTTTGACTCCTCAGCACACACTGAGCAGCAGATGTGACCTGATAGAAGAACAAGAGACTGACTTCATTAACCTCTGTGCTCGCTCGCCACGTCTAATTAATACAGACGTTTAAAAGACTCTTCCATCTTCTCACACGCCCACTCAGACTGTTGCCTTGAGAGAAGGTGATGATACACGGGAAACTTTTTAAGCGATGTTGCCGTCAACGGGCAACCAGATGAGACACACAGGGCCCATGACCGATATAAAGTATACAGAGACAGTAGAAATGTGTTACTCATTCTCAATGGGAAAGTGCCCAAGCAACATCGCTCAAAAAAGTTGCCCTGTGTATCATCACCTTTAGGGCTTGATGTTGTTCAGGTTTCCCTGTCTCACCTTAAAGGAACACGCCACCGTTATTCACCGTCTCCCCTACATTTGCAAACGCATTTTTGTCTCAGTGCATGTATTGCGTGCATGCATGCCACTAGCTTAGCTTAGCATAATGAATGGAATCCTTTGTTGCCGGATAGCATGTCGTGAATAAAAGTGATCCAAAATCCCAAAAAATATATATTGTCTCACCTTAATCTAACATGACCAGTAACTGAGAAGACAAATTTATCCACTACCAGCATTTACAGCCTTACTTTTGAAGTTAAAGTATGGGTACTGTGTGAAAATCTAACTTTTTTTGTTTCTGCACAATTCCACATGATTCCAATTAGCCACCACACGAAGATCTGTAATTACTGTGAGTACAAACAAACGCTTGATGGTGGCACTTTTGCCTTCTTTATCTTGGCAAAGAGCGGTGTGTGGGCTGACTCAGACAGGTTATTAGAGATCTGGGCTTCTTTAGAGATCCAACATTATCAGTGGATCAGGACAAATTCAGGATTTTATATAAATTATGATAATTCTCAGACCCCGGTCATCATTATCGTCTCAGCTCTAATAAAACCTGATTGCCCCGCAGCTGTTGTTGGTACATTTGCATTTCACTAAGGCATTGCACAAACCCTGAAGTCACAAATGGATGAATTTAGCTTTTAAAGCAATAAAGAAAAATAAAAGGCCAAAAACATGACCATCAGTTATATAATGGGACCCAGTCAGCGCTGTAACTACGCTAGCATTTATTAAGTCGATAATTGTCAAATATTGCTGTTTTTGTGGATAAATATTGAACCAGTAGACACATCTGCTGAATATTTTTATGCCACATTTCTCAGGCTTTATGAGTTGAGAATGTGTTTTCAGCAATGTGTTATACATTTGACACATTTAAATTTGTTTATGAATAAAGTTGGAAAAAGTTAAAAGCAAAGAAGAGTGATGACTCATGTTCTGTTTGGATGTAACAAAAGAATATATATATATATATATATATATATATATATATATATATATATATATATATATATATTAGACTTTGATATAACCAGAAATATATATATTCGTTATAACAAATTCCCATGATTTCATTCATTTCCATCCGTGTCTTTTCCAGGTCTACAACTCACACTTTTAAAATTCCCTCTTATATCCAGATTTTCCTAGAATGTAAGTCTTAAATAAAATAAGAAATATGATGACCGGATGATTCTTGATTTTTAGGTGTTTAGCCTGTTTTAAAAGTTTGTTTTGTCTTGTTTGAATCATTGTAAGCTATCTTGGGGGAAGTTTGCTGAGGCCCTTATTGAGTCCCGCTAACCTGGTTGAGAATCACTGCTCTACATGGTATTCAATGGCATTTACAACCTGTTCTAATTTTTTTTTTTTTTTTTTTTTTTTTTTTTTAAACCTCATTCTACTACAGGGTTTTTAATGAGAAACATCATAAACTGCATTGTCGAAATCTATTTTTCTTGAGGAATATTCACTTATTTTTCTTGAAAGTTTTTTGGAAGCATCTTCCATAATAGAGTTGATCTTTTGGGATATTAAACTGGTAGAGTAGCACAGCTGTAGATTTGTGGTTTAGTCTGGCAGCATTGGCCGGGTGAGTGTGGAAGAGACTTGATATAAGAGCACCAATGAGCCATCTTATATTCTCCATTTAACAGTGAGAAGGGATTTAGAAAACAAATTGTTGTATTTAAGAGGCCGCATTATGCACTTTTACAAAGTCTTGATTTTGTTTTTGGGCTTTACTAGAACAGGCTTTCATGCTTGAATGATCAAAAAACACATTATTTTCCCCATATTGTAGATTATTGCAGCTCCTCTTTTCACTGTCTGTCATTAACGCTCTTTTTAGTTCCTGTCTCTATGAAGCCCCTCCTTCTGAAAAACTCAATGTGCTCTGATTGGTCGGCTAGAGCAGTGTGTTGTGATTGGTCAACTGGAAATGTCGCGCCCCTCACCATAACTGCCAGTTTCGACACACTACTAACTAACTCAACAGGCCCCGCCCCTTTATTCTACATATGAATTATTTAAATGAGGAATATTGTGACATGTTCGTTCCTGGAAGAAACTCAAGACTACAATGGAGGCGTTTCAGGGAGTTCAGAAACAGTGACACTGATATAGAGAATAACTCCCGCTGGAGACCTGTATTTTCAGACCTGGTATTTTCTTGCGTGTACTCGCTGAGTGGTGTAAAAACTGAGGTGTTAACTGGAGCAGCATCTTGAACGCTGCTGTACTGCAATGACACTGCATTGCAACTCACTCTCTTTGTACTTGCGACTTCTCATAACACTCTTAGTCCTGACAGAATGCATGTGTTCCTGAGAGACTCACAGAGTGACAATGCCTCTATTTTGTGCCGCTCGCTGGATCGAGAGAAAAAAAGTGATCAGATGAAAGGAAAAAATTTGTCTTTCAGCCTCATAAAATATTGCCTGGTCAAAGCAAATAAGAAGAACTGTTAGTGTGGGATAAATACAGCCCTGTGTCTTCAGAAAATCCAGCACTCGAGCCAAACCTGCAGACGCTAAATGCTCTGCAGAGAGGGAGAGAGAAAGAGAGAGAGAGAGAGAGGGGGACTGAGAGGATGAACAGAATATGACTTAATAGAGAGGTCGAATAAAGGACAAGAAAGAGGAAAGTAAAATGAACCGTGTTCATGCCATTTCTTGGATGTGTTCCATGGGAATAGCATAGTTCATTGAATGTACCAGTTACCTTAGAATACCACGGTAATGCAGTGTTTTATAGACGGGAAATAAGGGAATTGCATGGTTCTTTCAATATGTGCCATAGTCTTACCATGTTTTTCTGTGAACTACCTTGGTCTGCCATGGTAATACCATGTTGTTGTTGTTTTTTATATGTACTTCAGTGTACTTCCATGGTACTGCCATGATACATGTCCAGAAAACATGATAGTAGTTTTAAGTGAATATATCCCTTACATAAAAGTCCTGTGGTTGCACTGTGTACTTTGAAATATACCATAGTACTAAAGTTCATGTACCATTTTTGTATGTCCAAAATACCATTGTAATACAGTGATACCATGTACAAAAAGCATGGTACATTTCTTTTAGGGATGCTGTGGTATTCTGTTTAATTTATTGGGGAATCATGGCAATACCATGTTTTTAGAAATGTACAATACAAAAGCATGATTCTTCATCATAGTTGAACTGGCAAAGCCATGTTTTAGGATGTACCATGGTTTTCTTAGAATTGCTTAAAACATTGTAATATCACAGTACTTACATTTTGAATATATATACAATGGAAATAGCATGTGCCATTAGTTGGTTTTCTTTTAAAGGGATACTCCACTTTTTGGGGAAATAGGCTCATTTTACAACTCCCCCAGAGTTAAACAGTTGAGTTTTACCGTTTTCGAATCCATTCAGCCGAACTCCGGATCTGGCGGTACCACTTTTAGCATAGCTTAGCATAGATCATTGAATCGGACAGGACCATTAGCATTCTCTCTCAAAAAAATGACCAAAGAGTTTCGATATTTTTCCTATTTAAAACTTGACTCTTCTGTAGTTACATCGTGTACTAAGACCGACAGAAAATGAAAAGTTGCGATTTTCTAGGCTGATATGGTTAGGAACTATACTCTCATTCCTGCGTAATAATCAAGAAACTTTGCTGCCGTACCATGAGTCCAGCAGGCGTAATGATATGATGCAGCGCCTGAAAATAGTCCCCAGCTCGGTAACTTCCAACGTGACCGGGACTAAGTTTGTCTAACCTATTAGACCAATTTTCAGGCGCTGCGTCATATCATTACGCCTGCTGGACTCATGGTACGGCAGCAAAGTTTCTTGATTATTACGCAGGAATGAGAGTATAGTTCCTAGCCATATCAGCCTAGAAAATCACAACTTAGTACACGATGTAACTACAGAAGAGTCAAGTTTTAAATAGGAAAAATATCGAAACTCTTTGGTCATTTTTTTGAGAGAGATGCTAATGGTCCTGTCCGATTCAATGATCTATGCTAAGCTATGCTAAAAGTGGTACCGCCAGACCCGGAGTTCGGCTGAATGGATTTGAAAACGGTAAAACTCAACTGTTTAACTCTGGGGGAGTTATAAAATGAGCCTATTTCCAAAAAAAGTGGAGTATCCCTTTAATTACTTTAAAGAACCGTGAAATTACCTTATTTTATTTTGAACCTATATCACGGGAATAGCAAATGCCATAGTTGTACCATGGTATTCTTTAAAGTGCCTTGACTACATTTTATAGATGTATTTTGTAGCATTGTACCATGTAAATATATGGTACACGAATACAGTAATCATCCGGTGCTTTATTGTAAGGGTACAAGCAATAGAAAGGGGACAGAGATTGTCAGGGAAAACGAAACAAAATGAGCAAATCAAAGGGGGGCAATGAGGACGGGACCACCCTTAGTTCAATTACACTCCTCTCCACATAAATCACGTCCACACCCCTGGATTGAGCACGCTCTGCGATGGATTTCTATGTGCGGTGTGCTGGCAGCAAAGACAATGAGATGAGCATCTGTGTGTCTGTCTCTCCATTTGTGAGGGCTTGAGCTCTCACCTGATATTTCGTCACTCTCTCACGGGGCCTCGCTTTCTATGTCACAAGTTAGAACAGGCACTGGCATCTCACAAGGGGTTTCTGAGGTTAAGTCCACTGTGCACAAGCTCATCTGACATCCCAGTAATGTTATCTAACTCTCATACTGCTCGACAGAAGCCCAGTGAGCCTGAGAATATCCACTGCACGTACAACAGCCTTTATTACCAGAGCGAGACCGAGACTCTGCAGCAGCAGCCATCAAATGACTTCAGAGTTCGCATTCGCTCTTAAAGGGTTAGTTCACCCAAAAGAGATCATAAAACTAATCCAGATGAATTGAGCGGTTTAGTCCAAATTTTCTGAAGAGACACTATCACTTTATATGATGAACAGATTCAGTTTGGGCTTTTATTCACATATAAACATTGATCAACGAACATAAACAGAAGCTCAACCGAACCTGATGACGCACAAGAATGAACCTCATTGGTTCTTGCTGAAGCTCAAACGTGATGCGTAACACGAGAATGAACCTCATTGGTTCTTGCTGAAGCTCAAACGTGCTGCGTAACACGAGAATGAACCTCATTGGTTCTTGCTGAAGCTCAAACGTGATGCGTAACACGAGAATGAACCTCATTGGTTCTTGCTGAAGCTCAAACGTGATGCGTAACACGAGAATGAACCTCATTGGTTCTTGCTGAAGCCCAAACGATTTACTAAACGGCGAATTAGCATGAGAGCGCAATCCCATAAAAGTGCAGATGGGAGTGGAAAGTTCTGCTGGTGATCGACTGACGACACGCACATTAAAGAACACCGACACAGCCGGATAATTTCCATAATGACCAACACGATCTACCAAGAGCAGCGCAAATTAGCATCTGGTTTAAGACATGCTTTTTTGGGCGGTAAATAATGGAGCAAACACCAGTAAATTGACTAGTGCAAACCTTAGTAAAACAATAAGGTTAGCCGCTAAAATAACCCTGTCCTCGCCTTTTCAGTGCTAATATGTCAATGTGTGTCTTTAGTAAATCCTGACAGCAGGTTTTTTTACTAGGTTTACACTGGCGACAGCTGTTAGTAACTCTGGCCCTTAGTCCTTCACTCAGAATATTCACAAAAATCTAACCTTTAATTAAAGTCAAATAGAAATATATGTATTCCACAATAATTGGCACCCCTTCATTTAATACTTTGTGCAACCTCCCTTTTCCAAGATAACAGCTCTGGATCTTCTCCTACTGTATAATGTGCAATAAGGTTGATGAACATAAGACAAGAGATCTGCGACACCATTCCTCCATGCAGAATCTCTCCAGATCCTCCAGATTCAGAGCTTCATGCTTGTGGACTCTGTTCTTCAGCTCATCTCACAGGTTTTTTACACATGTGGTTTGGGTCAGGGGACTGCTATGTCCATGTGGGAAGTGAATTACTCTGTTCATTTTGAGATGTGCTTTGGATCATTGTCATGCTGGAAGATTAAACCACGCCCCAGTTTACGCTTCCTGACAGGGTCAGTCTGGTGTTGATTTAACATCTGCTGGTGCTTGATGGGGTTTATGATGCCGTGTAATATTCTAACACAACTTGTCCAGGGTCTTTGGAAGAAAATTAGCCTCCTAGCATTACAGATCCACCAACATACTTCATAGTGAGGATGAGGTACTGTTTCCAAAAAGCTTTATTTTGGTCTCATCTGACCATAAAACCCACCAGTGCTCCCACTGAGGTACCAGTAACGCCTTCATGAGATGCTGTTGTCACAAAAGGCTTTTTATTGCAACCTTCCCAAACAAGTTGTGGTTTTATAGGTGAGCTCTGATCATAGTTTTGGAGACTTTCTGACCCCAAGACCCAACTAGCATCTGCAACTTTGCAGTTTGATTGGCAACTGGGGCCAATATAGACACGTTATCTTCCAGGATGACTAATAAATATGCTTAATAAATAGCTTAAAACCTTTAATTGAAGTCTGAGAGTATTTGAAGCTCCTAAATGTGTTACATAATGTTTGTATTTAATTTTGGCATCTCTGGAATCCAGAAAATGATGCATTATAAAAAGTACTCTACTACTTTGCTGCAGTTCTTCTATTAGAGAGGGGTTTAGCACGACAGACTAAAACAACAGGATAAAACTTATCCTGTAAGTCAGGATATAGACGTTTGTTTGGTGGTTGTGAAACTCCAAAATATACACTAGAATTAAAATGCTTTGGGACAATATGGTATTTTCTTCCCACACAGAAATCAATACTTTGCATTTATTTTATTTTATTTTATTTTATTTTATTTTATTTTATTTTATTTTATTTTATTTTATTTTATTTTATTTTATTTTATTTTATTTTATTTTATTTTATTTTATTTTATTTTATTTATTTTATTTTAAGAATCCTAAATCACAATTTCCACAAAAATATGAAGCAGCACAACTGTTTTCCACATTGATGATAATCATAAATGTTTTTTGAGCAGAAAATCAGCATATTAGATGATTTCTGAAGGATCATGTGACACTGGAGTAATGATGTTGAAAATGCAGCTTTGCTAAAAGCAAAGAAAAGAAATCTACACAAACTGACTAGTTGTCTTCAATAATTAGTTGCATGATTGGTTGACTAGTCGACACAGGGTTATTAGTTACTGAAGCTAAAACCATAAAAGAAAACATTTGTGTCACTTGAAATAAGTGTTAACTAAAATAGTTAAAACTGATAACTATAGCTATATATATATATAAAACTATATAGATAAAAACATAATACAGATTAAACAAAATAATAAAAACAAAAGAAACAAAAACGCTACAAAATTACTAAAATTGTAAAAAATAATAGATAGATAGATAGATAGATAGATAGATAGATAGATAGATAGATAGATAGATAGATATATCATCAAGTATTTGATGAGCGTATACTATGTGCAGAGAGCATTCACTCAATATTATTATGTCATTTTTGACAGAGGTGGCTTTTTAGAGGCTTTTGCTTCGGGGGTCTTCATACATACATGTATATATAAACAACTCTGAGTTGACCAATTCTTTCCCATCCCTTAAGCATGGCTGATAATTCAGTTTGAAACAGGAAGAGGAATAAAGACTTCACAGAACTAAAGTGTTTCTCTGTTTTCTCACAGACTCATGGACCAGCTACTATGAGGTTATTCAGCAGTTCCCGGACTCTCCTCCCTCTCCTCAAACACATTCTCCGTCACTGTCCCGCTGACTGCCAATGGACCAGAGCCCTCGCCCCGTCCTGCAAACTCCACTCCTGCAGGGTCCTGTCGACGGACGCCTCCGCTCCTCAGACACGCGTTACTGAAAACTCAGTAGAAGTTTTCAGCCATGTCTACCCACGAGATGACATGACCAATGTGACGGCTAAAATCTTGTCTAAAGTTGGCTGTCAGCTTCACAACCGGCCCCACCACCCCTTGTGGCTTATTAAAGAACGCATCAAAGACCATTTCTACCGCTCTTACATCGGTCGCACCGGAAACCCTCTCTTTTCTGTACATGACAATCTCAGTCCAGTGGTGACAGTGGAGCAGAACTTCGATAGCCTGCTCATTCCTCCAGATCATCCCAGTCGGAAAAAAGGAGACAATTACTACCTGAACCGCACACACATGTTGCGAGCCCACACCTCCGCCCACCAGAAGGAGCTGGTGCGTTCGGGACTGGACTGCTTTCTGATGGCTGGAGACGTGTACAGACGAGATGAGATCGACTCCAGACACTATCCTGTCTTCCACCAGATGGAGGGAGTGCGGCTTTTCTCCAACCATGAGGTCAGAATAACCAAGAATAGTGTCCGTTATGGAGGACAGGAGTGCCTGACAAAAACAAAAAAAAAGTCAACTAATTAAAAAATTTGGGATATTTACAGTTGCCATGAAATGGAAATCTAGTTTATAAATGCATCTTATTGAGAGCGATTCATCAGTGCATATGTGAAAAAAAATAAAAAATTCATAACTGGGTCTCCCAGTGAAATGATAGACTGTCAGTGAAATCTTGCAGTTGATTATGAGAAAGGGAAAGAAAGTAAGAAAGATTGTAAGTTACATCACATAAGCCAGACTTCTCCAATCATTTAGTCCGCTTAAACCCCACCCATTTCTTACAATCAACTGCAAGTGATTGCAGTTTGATTTGAGAAAGTTTCCCTTTCTCAAATCAAATCAAATCAAAAAATCAATCAAATCAAGATCGCTTTCAGATCTGCTTCCATCCAATGAACAACCAATGCATTGAGCCAAGCTCCCATCCTACATTTCTTCTTTCTCTATAATCCGTTTCACATGGATGATTAACAAAATAACTATAAAACATTAATAATAAATAAATAAATAATAATATTAATACTACTACTACCATTTCATCCCGACTCCAAAATAATTTAAACGTTTACATAAAAATATTCAATACTTTTGTAAGTAAAAAGTGTATCAAATAATGATACATATTAATGATATTCATAAGTATTATAATCAGGGCTTGACATGAACACCCACCAACCCACCAAATGCGGGTGCATTTCAGTAGTGGTGTGTAACACAGTCACTTAAAAAATATAGATTTTTCAATACATATCGATACTGAAATATCTGAAATGCTTCCAATACTCATTCTCCGCTGAATAGATACTTCTCTCCGCCAGCGAGTGACACACAAACCCGCCTCTCCTCACTCACTCGTTTCATTTACTCCGCATGAATATTGTTGCTGTTACAGGGCTTGGGATTGCACATATTGCGCACAATTTTAAATAACCCAAAGTGTGCACACATAAAGCCGTCTCTCAGACTATATTGAGTTGAATTGCTTATTGCGCTTAAACAGTCAAATACACACAAAATAATGTCGAAATGCCAGTCTTGGCGAGTTTTCACGTAAACACAGTCAGTTACGTTTTAAGTGAACATAAACAGTTGAGAAAGAAAATGCATGTGTAACAATATAATGGATTTGTGTATCAGGTCTTAAAGCGACAGCAGCCTAATATTTCTGCTGCCAAATTATGAGATAATATTAAAAGTGTCTATTTGTCAAAATTCTGGCTAGTAACTTTGGAAATCCATTAGCCACAGTGGCTGGTGAGCAAAAAAGTTGATGTCAAGCCCTGATTATTATAATAAAATAACTATAATGCTAATAAAACATTAAAATTATAATATTATATGATTATATTATATAATAAATATCATTGTATGGTTTCATTGAACATTCCACTGCATTCTAAGACATGAATTGAATTCAGCAAATTGAATCAAATATTTATTTGTCAATTTGAAGAGTTATGTATGCGTGTATTTTATTTATTTAATGTATAAATTATTAGTGCTTTGATAATGAATTGAAATGGTTTCATTTCTGAGCAACTGAAACAGAATTGCAAAAATGATTCCCCATGTCAATCAGTCACGTGATTGGTTGAGCCGCTGTTGCTTGGTGCGTTTCCCGAAGCCAACTATGGTCGCCAGTTCCTTCGTTACCAACACAATTCAACTGAACTTGCGACCATAGTTGGCTAACGATCCTTTCGGGAAACGCACCCCTGGTCGGGATGATCAAAGAAACAGAGCGATGTTTTGAAAGCACCCACAGTGTTCACTTTCTGTCAAGGTAAACTAAAATGTCTGACTCCCAGTTGTCTCTCTTAAACTGTTATAGAAGAAAGTATTTAAACATTGTAAAATTACAAACTTGATCTTTCGAAGCTTCTCCAGAAGCCCTTGCCTCTCCGTGTAGAAAAGGCTGTTTATTTAAAGCATCCAGACTGTAATAAATAGGTTGTTTGAGGACATGTGTCCGAGAAGTCATGATGAAATCTTAAGGTAATCTTTTGGATATGCACACTTGTTTCCCCCCTTCCTCTCTCTATCAGCTGTTTGCTCGAGTGGAGAATGGTGAAGACCTGTGTTTGTTTGAGAGCGCTGGCCGCCGCACGCCTCAGAAACAGCAAACACACACGCTGGAGGCCGTCAAACTTGTGGAGTTCGATCTGAAACAGGCACTCACGCGCCTCATGCGACACCTTTTTGGGGAAGGTAGGAATCCTGGGATGTTCTCACTTTATTTTCCCTCGCTCTCTCTGTCCAGCTCTCCTCCAATCTGTCTGTCTCTGTCTTGCAGATTTGGAGATCCGCTGGGTGGACTGCTACTTTCCTTTCACACACCCCTCCTTCGAGATGGAGGTGCGCTTCCAGGGCGACTGGCTGGAGGTGCTGGGATGTGGGGTGATGGAGCAGGAACTGGTCCGCTCAGGTTCGGAAACACACCTAACACTCACTCACACTTTAAACAAGCCATAACCATTTTCAGTTAGAACTGCTGATTTGAGGTGACTAAAGCCCTATTTGGATGGGATTCGTTTTACAAGGGTAAGATGGAGTAATGTAATTTTACCACAGGACGTCTGTAATATTAATGGCCAATTCGCACGGGATAAGATATCTCAGTAAAACTAGCAGAAGTGAGAGGGGTAACTCTAGCACACCGGTGTCACTCCTGTCGTCATGTGTGTATTACGTTTCTTCCTGATATCACGTGCGCAAACACAAATAACCTATATTTATGTATATAAAACAGTTATGTCCGGTCGAACGATGTATTAATTAACTTCAGATTGAACTGTGTTGGTAATAGGCACTTACCTAACGCTAAAAGATGTTCCGTCCCTCTAACAAGTGCTTTCGATCTTCTCTCTGATCTGATTGGTGTGTGGAAAACACTTGAGAATGCAACTCAATGCTTTTTCAAGCGTCTCCATACTTGAAAAACTACTTTTAAAAACAGGAAATGGTGGAATATTTACAGCGGGTCTATTCGCACGGGATTAGTATTACTTGAGGTCATTTTTCCGGACCTTTTAACAGAAGGTAAAAGTCGCCCTAATCTTTACTAACATTGTCCGTGATGATCACTGAGATGCACATTCAGACGGGACTAAAATCACAGAGAAGCTCTGGTAATTATTACTTTACCCCTCCTCTCCATGTTAAACTAGTCCCGTCCGAAGAGGGCTATAGACGTCAAACGGAAAGTTCAACAGTATGCAAATTAGCAGTGAGACGATACAGCAACCACCAATGAGAGTACAGATAGGGGAGTTCGGACATGATTCGTCTTGTGATAAAGTTTAATACAGCAATTGTGTAGAAATAACCGATCTCAAACAACAGTACAGCCAGTGATTTAATTGCTGTCGGTGTAACTGTGCCGTCAGGCTTCATCCTGAGTCAAATGAAACCGCTCAGATCACTGATCCCAAACTCGAGCACTAGGGGCTGCGCTGTGATAGTGTACACTGCACAACGCTAGACATGTTACCGTATTGATAGAGATTTTTGCAGGGTTGTCTGTAAGACAGAACTGTTTTAAGTTATTTAAACGTGAGATTGATACGGAAGCCCATTTTCTTAACATAAGAAAACAATCATGCTTCGGTAAATCATAACTATGACATAAATAATCATAATCATGGCATAAAAAAGTAAAATGAGATATTAAAATATATTTATGAGATAAAAAGGGGGACATTGACGTACTGTCATAATTATGAGATAAAGTCAAAATTACGAGGTAAAAAGTCTGAATTATGACAAAAAGTTGTTGAGTTGTCAATTCTTCTTTTCGCTCATTATTTCAATCTTTTTAATGTCATAACTATGACTTAATCTCATAATTTAGTATCTCAATTTCAGTTTTTATGCCATGATAATAACTTTTATGCAAGTAAATACTAAATAAATATAACCTTTTTTTTTTTTTTTTTTTTTTTTTTTTTTTAAATGGCAGAAATAGGCTTTCATATGTTGAAGTAAAACTGTGAAGTATTGCAAAAATACAGAGTGGGACGCATCCCAAACAAGTCAAGATGAGGAAGAACTTGGTTTTTAGAATTTAGACTTTTGGTCTGGGTAAGGGTTAGGTTTCTTTTAGTGTTTTTATTTTACATGTGGTTTTCTAGCAAAACAACTACATCATAACATGCTTTCACCATTATATAAGATTATGAAAGGTCCGTTTTAAGCATGATTGAATAGTGCATGTCATGCGAAGCACGCCTACGCTTGAGCCTGTTGCTAAACTATAAACTCTAATGCTCAAAATCCCCCACACATGTTCCCTCATCTCTATACGTACAGTACAGTGGCCACACCTTTGAGCCAGAGAAAGGAGTTCTGCCTCTGCCAGTAGATGGCGCTGTTGTGCAGTGTTGTGTGAGGCATCCAGCCCTGATGAAGTGGATGGGATAGTCCCACACGAGGGAGATCCAAGCGTCTCAGTAAGGGGGAGGGGAAGGACACACGTGACTGCAGAGACATGTTTACCTCCCTCGGGATGGTCCCAGTATGACCACTCCTCCTCCTCCACTGGCCCAGTCATCTCTCTCCTCACTGCCACTTAATTCTTCAATCTCATCTGCTCTCTTCATCGATGCTGTGTGTGTTAAACAGCACACACTCCCCCGCCGTCTGCATGTGGAACATGTAACAGCCAATTAACAACAGTGCCACTCAACAGCGAGCGATGGCTTCTTCCTCACTGCTCTGTTAACGTTAGGATCTTACACTCTACACATGTGCCTATCAGTATTCCCTGCTCAAGAAAAGAGTCCTGTTGCAATTTACAGTTCAGATCCATCCTTTTCTAAGAGATTTACACTTCCTTTTACTGGCTTTTAATTTTTGCCATTTTTAATAATACATTTTTAGTTATTTAGCATGGTGATTTACTAATAATTATTTATAATTATTAGGAATTGATCAAAAGTGGCAATAAAGACATTTTTAATTATACAGAAGATTTTGTATTTCAAATAAATTATGTTTGTTCTATTCATCAAAAAAAAATTTAAAAAAAAATAATGTTTCATGGTTTCCACAACATTGATAATAATTTCTTGAGCGTAAAATCATCATATTGGAATTATCATGTGACACTGAAGACTGGAGTAATTAGGCCCCAAAAAAATCTGCTTTGATCACAGGAATAAATCACAGTTTACAATATATACACGTAGAAAACAGATATTTTAAATTGTAATAAAATGTCACAATATTATTGTTTTAACCGTATGTAGCCTCGATGAGTTTGATGATTTCCCATATTTCATATCATCCACCATTACTTGTTTGGTCACACACATATATAAATGAATACACGCCCAAATTATGATTAATACAGGCATTTGTTGGATGTTTTATTCAGATTTTTTTGTAATCAGAATGTTTTCCTAATGGGATTATTGCTGTGGAAAACGTATTCTAAACGTTTAGAATATGACCAAATTCCGATTAACATAGGAATATTCCCCTTTGTGTAAATGCAGTCAGTGTATTGGATGGGTGGCCGCTCCCACTGCATTTTATCTGTAGGTCCTCTTGTGTGTTCTGGCATTTTGAATCCATCAATAATTGAAAGCTTTTCTATCTGAAGGCAAGTCCTTAAGAGCTCCAGTCTCTCTCTTGCTTTATTTTTTCATTCACCAGTCCACCTTTCCCATCATCTTCCCTCTGTGAAAACACTCATGGTCAAGCGTGTGTGTGTGTGTGTGTGTGTGTGTGTGTGTCTCGTCTGTTGTGCTGGAAGGCTTCTGGGCTCCTGCATTGTTTTGGCAGCTTGGAAAAATAGTGTTTCTTGTAAAGAGCTTTCTATTTATGGACCTCACATCTTCTTAGGCAGTTTCTATCTTTCATATGGATTAAAAGAGGTCAGTTAGGATGATTGTGGACTGACTGAATGACAAAATTTAGTGGTTTACAGAGAGTTGTTTTGAAGTTATACTATTTTTTTTAGGCTTCTTGTATGTATGGTCACAGCAAGGACGCCTGTAATCCTGATTTGATTGGACTTTAGTAGAAGTTGGTGTCTTTCACAGTGCTGTGCCTGACACGAGTACAGATTACTGAGTGTGTGTGTCTCTTCCTGCTCTGTCTGCTTGTACTCAATCACTGCTTTATCCTTGTGTACACCCACTCGAGTGGCAATGCATATTCACAACTGGGTAAACAAAGCCCTGGTGTCTCGAGACAGCTGTCAGCGGGCCTTGCTCTCCTCCTCGAGGCTTTTCTGCTCAGACGAATCCGCTCACGGGTGTCATTCTGGCAAACGGTGCCTTCCTGTCTAGGTTACGCCGTTTGTTTAATCAAAGTTTTCATTGTACGATTATAATGAATTTCGACAAACCCACACAATTTATGTCTAATAAAATGGCTTATTAACTAAATATCTGTCAGAAGCTTCTACAGCGCAGCCTCGCACTTCCAGTGAAGGCTTTAATTTATTTATTGAAATATGACAACAAAATTGGCATTTGAAGGTTTTAATTGGAAGGCATTAACAGGATGAGTGTTTCACACTGCTGAAGTGTCAGGGGTCTACTGAGTCTTTGACAGGTGTCTATTCAATGCATTGTGGATCTGGATGGAAAATACCTGGAAAAGTACTAATAATTATCCATAAATTATCCATAAATTAAATTCTAATGGTGTCAGATAGTAATACCAGGGTAGTGTGACTTATTCAGTGGTTCCGTGTACATTACAGGTGTAACAATATATCGTGTCACAATATATCGCAATACGAAAATGCAACAATATGTATCGTGGATCGTGACCATGTGTATTGTGTATAGTTCACCCAAAATTAAAATTGCTGTGTGAAAAAAAGAATGTACGTTTACAGAGTTTTAGTGTCAGTACTACATTAAACTGCTATATATAATGTTGAATAAAATATATAATAATGCAATGGGGGAATATTTATGGTTCCTGATAATGCAAAATGTTGTTACCAGTAAAAAGTGGCCTACATTATTTTAAATAAATCTAGTCAGTGACCGAGTGCAAGCATATTCGTCTAAAGTATTTTCAGCTTCAGAATCATCAATATTTTTATTCTGGTGTCTCTGTTGTCCTGTGCATTGGGTTTCCAGCACCAAGTCCAAGCCTATTCATTTACACACACAATGTAATACAAAATTTAGCATTTTAATCAACAGTACATTTTTTGTTAACTTTTTACCATATGTCATGGAGTATTGCAATAATATCTTATCGTGAGTTCGGTATCGTGATATGTATCGAATCGTGACATGAGGATATTGTTACACCCCTAGTGTACATGGTACTCCATAGTACGTCTACAGTACATGTATTCCCATGGCACCATGTCTAAAAACCATTGTAGTATCAGGTAATTTAGTGCAAAATGAGTCCTCAGACATTGTCAATATAAAACATAGTTGGAGGGGAGGGGCTAGACGGCTTAAAGGCTATAGGAAAAGTTAGTGGAACGAGTTACTACAATCAAAGATTACAAATACAAACATGTTTTTCTTTAAAACGGGATTGTCGTCTGATTGTATATTCACATTCATTACATTTGGCCACATCCGTTACACTGTTCCTGCGATGTATGCCATTACAACGTCCATGATGATGCCTTGATAAATGTAGTTCACTCTGTTTATCCTATATGTCAACTAATGTTGAAGCTGCGCTTTCTCCATCTAAATGTCTTATCCGTAATACATATATATATATACTGTATATATGCGGTTTGGGGAAAACGTCTACATATGTTGTCCGAACAACCAGGTTAATTTACATTTGGGCTTGTTGCATCCTCAGAAAATGATCTGAGTGATCGTATTACTATCAAATGTATCTTGGAAGGCATTTACATTTGGTCTTTTCATTATGATTTTGTTGTCAGAGCAGTAAAAATGCAACGAAGTGACCAAGTGTAACTATCCTCATTCTCCCCAGGCATCAGCGTTCACATTTCTGGAACTGCTGTGGACAACCGGCAATGACATTCAGCGCTATCAGTTGTTCATTTGGCCAAAAAGAGTGAAACTGCTGGTGTCTCAGAGTTTTTCCACAACTGCTGACAAACTGGCCCTCGTCTGCATCGACTATCGTCATGCGTACGCAAACACAAACTCGCGCGCACTCAGTCTCCTCTTTGACTTCTCTCGATGTCCCAACCCTCTCCTCTCTGGACTGCAGGGATTCTGTCAAATCCTCTCCTCTGTTCTTCACTCCCCCCTCCATTCTCATTTTCACTCCTCCAACTCTCTCTTTCTGCCTTTCTTCACTGCGGCAGAGCAGTGTGGCTCCGTTGCTATAGCAACTTCTCATTCAGTCTTCTCGCACCCCCCCTTTTTTCACACACCCATCCACACTCACACATTCCCTCTTTTCTCTTCAGAGCAGTGGTACAATAAAAAGCTGCCAGCAAGACAGCATTAAATGTGTGGCGGCCGGCGGGGGGACGGGGACGGGAGAGAACGGGTGGAGAAAAAACAGGAACGGGGTGTCCTGGGAAGTTGAAAGGTTATTTATTCGTCTCTGAGCATGACCGCCATATGCTAAGCGTGGAGTAAGTGTGCCAGAGGTGGTGTGTTTGGTTTAAGGGCGGAGCTTGACTAATGAAAGGGGAGGAGGGGTAACAGTGCGGCACCGGTTTGGTAGATCCACTTAGTTATTCATTAGAGCGCGGCGTGTAATCCCCGGACACATCAATTCTGCAATGGGCCCAGAACGGAGCCCTGTGGGACCTCGCCGGGGCTGTCCACGGCATATGGGACCCAGTGTTAATGACGGCACGTGTCAGCGGCGTGGTTGTGGTTTAGTCACGCCCCAGAGGGCGGGGGGCCCGGGGAATGTGATTAAAGCCGTGTTTGGTGACAATTAACGGCCCTTCAAGTCACCCGCCCCGGGGCCTTTGGGACGGCAGGGGAGCGGGGGCCGGCTGGTAGGTGGGAAGGGTACCAGCTGAGCTCCCTTTCTGGTTCAGGTGGCACTTTCAATCTTAGTCTTAATCCTTAATACCCCCGCCCTCCCGCACTGAATAAATCATGTGCCAGTTGTGACTGGCTCCGCTTAAAGCTCTCTCTTTCATACGCACATGTGTCTTTGGCCTCATTACAGCGCTTCTGTCAGGATGCTTC